>JAODUO010000292.1:387500-400000 GCA_025642075.2 Ridgeia piscesae
GTGATCGCTGACCTGTTCTATGCTGGTTCCGAGACAACGAGCACATCATTAAGTTGGTTGCTTCTGTACATGATACGCAACCCAGATGTACAGAAAAGATGCAGAGAGGAAATATTCCAGGTCGGTAGAAACACATCGTGTATTATCATCGATAACAAACAACCAGATAGAATTCAGTAATCTCATGAGAAAGGTTTTTCTCTATGTTGTACCTGAAAATATTTTGACTCTTTCAACGTGATAGCTCAACAACCGTGGAAACTATGTTCAATGAAGATGTATTTTATAATATGTCTTTAATATTATAATGACGTTCAATGTACCTCTGTTCTAATCAATGATAATCAAGTTGCATTGTGTTGTAGCTGGCTTTGACAATAAGGTTGTAGCAACTGATTTTTTTGTACATAGGTTATCGGTCCAGACAGGCCACCTTGCATGAAAGACAGAGGAACTCTACCGTACACGGAAGCTACCTTACTTGAAATACATCGTCTGGGAAGCGTTTGTAAGTATTTGACGAGAGAATGCTACTATCATCAAGTCAATTTTAACGAAATTATATATTTCCAAAACGTATTTTAGACACAAAGCACATCTGCAGACGTCATCTTATTCAATGTGTTTTATTTGTCAACTGAACAAATTTTAATCTCGTTCACAAGTGTCATGAAACGGAAAGGACACGGAAACTCTGACCACATCGTGAGTGGGGACAACGTACCCGCAAAAACAGTCAAATAAATTGGTTTGTCATGACTGTGACCGAATTTCAATGTCGACTAAAAACTTTGAAGACTATGTGGTGAATTGATTCCTCAGAAAATATTTTATTTTTGTTGCTAAGGCCGAAGTAAAAGATTTGGGATAACCGTAAATCGAGTTTCGATCAGACGCCTATTCCTTTGCCCGTTGTCGTGGATCCAGATTCGGTCGGGCCCAGATACTGTAAAACGCTTACCTCACATGCGCGCGCAACCGCTGTGCCCGCTTTTATCTATTTTGATGTAGCATTGGTGACATACGTCATGCCTCGTTTTTCGCAATTATATAGGTCAAACAAACAGATAGGTGTTTTTGAAGAAATTATTTATTATGAGCGGTTGTGGCATGCGTGATAAGGGCCTACCTGACAGTGCTGTACACCCAGCGCGCTGGACGTAGCAAGTACTTGGTCGGCACCGATGCACAAGTCTGTGTCCCGTATTATGGTGCGTCTAGCAGGGAAGATAACTATTTCAAAATATATTCACCGCATTACAGTCCGTGAACGTTATGGTTCGTTGTCACTAAATCTATATTCGAAAACGGCCACGATGTACTGTTTTACCATTTCAGCCATATACGCTTGGTTGCTTTGTTTTAATATTTGTATAAAACAATTTATCCTTTTAAATGAATTAACTGAATACAGTTTTGCATAAAACATTTCAGTAGCCACCGCTCTTACTCACACGGTCAGCAAGCCGGTGAAATTCAGAGGCTACGATCTGCCCGAAGGTACCTTGGTCATACCCAACCTGTACCAGAGTCACATGGACCCCGAGATCTGGGAAGATCCATTCGCGATCAAACCTGACCGTTGGCTGGACGAGAACAACAAGTTGAAGACCAATCCCGCTTTCATGCCCTTTAGTGTTGGTATGTGATCTATAAGTGCTATTGGTATTTGGTATGATTCGTAAACAAAAAAAGACTGTAAAAATGCACAAAAATATAATTATACACATTCGGCAGATTGGATCTGTCAAGCAATGAAAACTTATCATGTGTTTTGCAATCAAATTAAATTTATTCCTAAAAATGTGAGCCAAAACCCTTTGTATGGCATATAACGGTAAAACGAATAACAATTACTATAAACGTTTTCATTACAGGTTGACGAAGAGGAACTGTCTCGTACTGTGCGATCTTGCCCATGTATAATTGCATTGGTATTGTTTGTACCATTACAGGATGTCGCATGTGTATCGGAGAAACACTTGCCAGGATGCAGATGTTCCTGTTCGGTACGGCTTTGCTGCAACGGTTCGAGTTCCGCATGGTGGATGCCGACAATCCACCAACAACCGAAGGGTTGTATGGAATGTCAAGAGTCCCGTATAAATACGAATTGCTTGCCTCCGCAACTTGAAGACACCACTGTCAGCCACCTTGCTTCATTTTGGCAATTGATGTATAGTGGTTGCATAGCAAACTCCATCAAGCGATGACCAAAATGATTGCTTGAATACGTGCTTTTTATCGTATGTTTTGTTGAAATTCTGGTTTCGGAATATTTACTCTATAACAGACACCTAAGGGAAAGTTGTGCACAGTGTAATATGTATGAAGTAATGTTTGCTCTAGCTGATACCATATCCTAGTAGTAACGTAATGTACATATTTAACCGCTAGCAATGTTGTTGGCAAAAGGAAAGCGTGACGATGGTCTCGCGCAAAGTCTTGATTGTGACGTAAGTAAAAAGTGACTTAAAGACTTCATCAGTTAACTTCATTTTAACAGGATTTCGCAAGACTATAAACAAGATCGGTACCCATAAATGTGCCTCTACATGGTTCGTACCGGCTTCATCTATCTGAGATCGCCGCCCCGATTTTTTCTATCGAACAATTTATAATCGTTAGTCAATTAAGGAACAGATTCTAAAACACATAAAACAACTGATGTTTTTACACAAGTTTTTATTATAACCTACGGATGGAGACTTTTATATGTGATCGTTATTGTATATGTTATGATATTAGTTTGTTTAGTGTCACTTATATAAATGAGTGTACATATACTTAAGTTTATATATTTAATATATTAGTACGTTTAATTTCAGGTGAGTTACTAACAAAGATGAATGAATTTATATATATATATATATATATATATATATATATATATATATAATAGTTAAGCACACTGAGCAGTCCTGAGGACTAACATTTTATATTATAGATCTTACTTTATATATATATATATATATATATATATATATATATATATATAAGTAATGTTATATATATATATATATATATATATATATATATATATATATATATATATATATATATCAACTAAATTATACTTACTGGTTTGACTAGAACATTTATATATTATATATAGGTGCGTCCTGTAAATTGTTTTATGTACGGGTTCTAACAGGTAAGGGATGAGTTTCTACTTATTTATATGTTAATGGTTTAATTACACAGTTTCATTGGACTGGTCACTTCAGTTTGAGATAGCCACCATTTTGGTGGTTGGGTTGCACGAAGTAAACATACAAAGCTTTACTTCCACTTAAATTGAAGGGTCATTACAGAATGGGCAATTTACTCCACAGTGGCCATCTCAAGAAGTAAAACTGCTGGATTTACTGGTATGACTAGATAATTAATTTACGATAATATATATATATATATATATATATACATATATATATATATATATATATATATATATATATATATATATATATATATATATATATATAACAAAATATGTTCCAACTGATACCTATGTTCATAATTTAATTATACAGTTTCACTGGATGTTTACATCAGTTTTAGATAGCCGCCATTATAATCGTGCCCTGCCATCACATTAACCATCCTACATGTTTATTCTCCTGCATGTTTCATTCAAATATCCGAAATTAGCACAGTTCGTCTGTCTCACAACTGTTTGTCCAGGTCAAAAGGTTACACGAAGTAAACTCACAGAGCTCTACTCCCAATTAAATTGAAGGGTCAATACAGAGAGGGTAATATAGATACTCCACGAACAAACAACCTGTGTTCCGGTGAAGGTGTTTCGTTCATGTCGGCCATTAAACAAGAGCCAGACAAACAGAGATATATATCAGTATGATGGTTTGAGATGTAATGTCAGTTGTACCTTGGTCTGATTTATGGCCGGGCATCCACGAAGTAGGTCATGGTTGGAGTGTTTGTAGTCATGCGTGACGAAGCGTCCCGGGTGCTTGGGGTGGTTCTGGATAAGTGCTATATGACGATGCTTTGGAATATTTGCTTGCTGAACTGTTGATATTATTGATGTCAAACATAACCTTAATACAAGAATAAAAGGATTAACACAACACTGTTTAATGTGTTTTATTACCTTTGCAGATTTATCTGTCTTTCAATTGCAAACAATTTGGTTTTATTATAAGTATTACTACATTCATGCTACTAAACGATTGGACACAGAATGATTCATGCCCTGCCTTGGTAATACTACAAGAAAGACTACATCCTTGCCAACTATGTGGAAGTGAAAAAACGCCGTGTCATTTCCAGGCCTGGTCTTATTACAAGTCACCTATGCGAATGAATAGACACAGCGTCTTATTCTGGCCTAGTCCACTGCCGTAACAACTAACTCCACGTCACGTCAACTATGCGAATGAATAGACACAGTGACAGTGCTATGCCCTGGTTTTAAAGCATCTTCGAGATGTGGCAGGATTTGTACGTCAGTGTTATGTGTACTGACATTTCGTCAGTTTGTATTAGCTGCTGCATTATAAGAAGGACATTGTTGATACCAATGCGAATATAGGGTAAGCTGGGGCAAAACGGCCCCCCGTCTTATCTGCCAAGCGAGTGAATACAAACTAACGTTGAATGGTGGAACATGATACTGCTACCTAGCGAATACTCTTACCGACCGCAAGGCCAAACGCTATTAAAAGTAAGTTCACAAACCGTTTTTAAAATTGTGCATACCCTGTGATCTAATAATCACTCTTCGGTCAAATCAATGCTAACATGTCCACCGTGTGATGATAAGCCAGCGACTGGTACTAATGCACTTACATCTATACACGTTTTCAATGACTTTAATCGAAATGGGAGCGATATTAAAGGATTACATGTGAAGGTGAAAAAGTCATTAATTTAATTTCTGTTCACGACGAGTGATAATAATAGTAGTAGTTAATGACGTTTTAAATAAATAATGGATAAAACACATTGTTTTTTATATCATTACAACGGTTAAACCTAATATTAGAGTAAATAGGCGAGGGGCCGTTTTACCCCAGGCGAGGTGCCATTTTACCCTAAGCATGGGGCAAAACGGTTATATTGGAGCACATTTTAAACTTGTTATAACTTACGTTTTGGTTATTCAATCGTTCAGAGACATGTGTCATACACAAAGTATATATACCTCAAAACTATTACTGCACAATTATGAATCGATAATTTATGGATACAAAAATACACAACTTTTCCCTTAAGGGGGCCGGGCTGCCCCAGGTTACCCTACTTCTATCAGTTTCCAAGAATTGCGCTTCGGCTGCGGACTCATTTCTCCTTTCTGTTTTCGTGTTCAGACTCTACGAGGCACTAGTCGACGTCAGTTGTATTATCATGCTACACTTGTCATGTGACTTATGGGCAGGAACAACTGTGCTGCGTAATATCTTTCCAAAACCTAGTCAAAGCATGTCAACGAATGCATCACCATCAAGGGTGACGACTTGTACACAACGAGCGTGCGATACCTACTGCAAAGGAACGCGACCTTTCAAGCAATCAATAAGATTAAACTTTCTAGTTTCTCATCTATTCTCAGTGAACAGATTTTTCATATCTTCCATGACATCACTTAATTACAGGACATCTCGTGCTAATGCCTTATGTGAACGTTTCCTCTGTTCGTGACGCCGGATGTATGTTGTCTTTCTCTGCTCGGTTGTAGCCTCGAACTCACAAATTAGAAAAACAACATATCAGTAATTACTGGACCGCTGCAAGGTTCTCCGTCAAGATTACATCCCACCGTACCTTATACAGAGGCATTGTTCTACTCATTGGCTGGTCGATTGCACTGGCAGAGAAACACGTGTTAACGTCCACACAAAGACGTTTTCCTTCTTTTTAACAACGTTTTCCTTTTAGCAACGTTTTCCATGACATAAAAAACTTTCGTTTGACACGATGGTGATTACTTTTGTACCACTCGACTGGACTAGTGTTTTTTGAACTAGTACTTACACTAAGTGTCATAGCAACTGTTCCTGGTATCCAACTGAAGAGTGTATTTTGTAACCCTCTTTTATTCAACGAGAACGTGACCCCATTAAGTAGATGTTTGAATTCTTCGTTATCGTAATCGTACCTTCAAAATGAAATGAAGCTTTGAATAAGCATGGGATATTCAGCATTATGCTAGCATACAGTCTGAATGTCAGGTGCATGATTAATGTTCGTCAACCAGTTGCTATATAATAATGTAATATACTAATCAAATAAACTTGATTTATCTGTGGCAGCCATTGCAGCTGAAAAGTATAATAGCATTAAAGCTGATAAAACAATTCATTAAAGTATATTAATAAAACTATATGAAATTATAACAATGTGTATTTAAATTATAACTAAATAGAAAACCTGGTAAAATAATTACACAATAAAATAAAATAGGAAAATAAAACTGTAATAGGACTATAGGACTATAACCTGACTATATAAAATTATGACAAAACAAAATTAAAAAAAAAAAAAAAAATATATATATATATATATATATATATATATATATATATATATATATATATATATACCTCTCAACGCACCCAAAATTATGAACTTGTGCATTTGACAGTCACGTCTGTTCAGTAGTCACCTATAAATGTTCTATCCTATGAACGGTTTGGTTTATTTGGACTTATCAGATCCTTGCACAAATTCAGCTTTACTACCCAAATGGCAACTATGAGCAACTCTGGTATTTTGCATCAATACAAGATGGCCACTGGTCAGATTACAAAAAATACTTTAGAACCACTTCTCTTAGAATTATGCATAATATCTCTTTTTATGGGTATTTGGGTATGTAGAATCCATTAAATGTTCCGGTCAAGGTCAGGTGCTGAAGGTCCGGCAAAGGTCAAAGTTGACCTCTCGGCGGACAACAAATGGAAACTTCTATGAAATTATATTGTAATTTATATATAAATACAAATGGATAACCTTACAATGTTTGACACATCGGGTCACAAGAAAGAATAATCAGCCATAATTTTAATTATTTGAAACACGTAGTCGCACACATTATACATAGTATATAGTGCAAGTATCATTACTAATAAATTTCTCAATGAGGGAAATTCGTGCATTAAATACTTATTTGTGAAAGTAATTGTCGGTATATTACAAGTAATGAAATATATAACAATAGATACAATATAGTTCTGCACAATAAGCTATAAGCATGATGTTTACGTCATCTTAATAAGTGCAGATAACGCGTAATAATCTGCATAATAATCATTTACTTATTTCCACTCATCATCCAGGTTATCAAGATCAACAAAACCACCTTCGTCATCCTCATGCACTCCACGATTTTCGTCTACACCTTCATCCTCTCATCCTCCAAATCCTTCTCTTCAACATTCTCCATATCGATACCCTTCAGCATAAGCCTCTTCCATGTTCGTGTTTGGATTGCAGCAGCCGTATTCGTCTGAGCAGTTGCTGTATGATATGCACACAAGATATTCTTTGACGCACTCTACATTCACAGTGAATCACACAATAAGTTCGCCTAAGCAGCAACATGAGCTGGGACGCCATCCCAGATCCCCTAGCCGAACTGATTGATATCGGCTGATTCGTCAGCTTTCAACAGCAACTAATCCAACCTCACCTTTTTAGTCCGTATGATTGTACACACACCAACACCCAATATATATATATATATATATATATATATATATATATATATATATATATATACATATATATATATACATATATATATATATATATATATATATATATATATATATATATAATATATTTATTATTTATTATTTTGTTCTGAACATATTTGTCAAAATTAAACATAATTTTTACTACACATGTTATAATTAACATGTTATTGTGTTATTATTTTACATATGTTATTAGTTATAATATATATATATATATATATATATATATATATATATATATATATATATATATATATAATTACCCAATTATTATAATTTCAAATAGTTTTATTAATATACTTTAATGAATTGTTTTATCAGCCGTAATGCTATTATGCTTTTCAGCTGCAATGGCTGCCACAGATAAATCAACTTTATTTGATTAGTATATTACATTATTATATAGCAACTGGTTGACGAACATTAATCATGCTCCTGACATTCAGACTAGCTAGCATAATGCTGGGTATACCATGCTTATCCAAAGCTTCATTTGATTTTGAAGGTACGATTACAATAACGAAGAATTCAAACATCTACTTCATGTGGTCACGTTCTCGTTGAATAAAGGAGGGTTACAAAACACACTCTTCAGTTGGCTACCAGGAGCAGTTGCTATGACACTTAGTGTAAGTATTAGTTCAACATAACATTAATCCAGTCGATGTGTGACAAAAGTAATCACCATCGTGTCAATGAAAGTTTTTTGTATCATGGAAAACGTTGTGAAAAGAAGGAAAACGTCTTTGTGTGGAAGTTAACACGTTTCTCTGCCAGTGCAATCGACCAGCCAATGAGCAGACCAATACCTCTGTATAAGGTACGGTGGGATGTAATCTTGACGGAGAACCTTGCAGCGGTCCAGTAATTACTGATATGTTGTCCTTCTAATTTGTGAGTTCGAGGCTACAACCGAGCAGAGAAAGACAACATACATCCGGCGTCACGAACAGAGGAAACGTTCACATAAGGCATTCTACGAGATGTCATGTAATTAAGTGATGTCATGGAAGATATGAGAAATCTACTCACTGAGAAGAGATGAGAAACTAGAAAGTTTAATCTTATTGATTGCTTGAAAGGTCGCGTTCCTTTGCAGTAGGTATCCCACGCTCGTTGTGTACAAGTCGTCACCCTTGATGGTGATGCATTCGTTGACATGCTTTGACTAGGTTTTGGAAAGATATTACGCAGCACAGTTGTTCCTGCCCATAAGTCACATGACAAGTGTAGCATGATAATACAACTGACGTCGACTAATGCCTCGTAGAGTTGGAACACGAAAACAGAAAGGAGAAATGAGTCCGCAGCCGAAGCGCAATTCTTGGAAACTGATAGAAGTATATTCGCATTGGTATCAACAATTTCCTTCTTGTAATGCAGCAGCTAAATCAAACTGACGAAATGTCAGCACACATAACAATGACGTACAAACCCTGCCGCATCTGGAAGATGCTTTAAAACCAGGGCATAGCACTGTCACTGTGTCTATTCATTCGCATAGGTGAACTGTAATAAGACCAGTCCTGGAGATGACACTGCATTTTTTCACTTCCATATAGTTGGCAAGGATGTAGTCTTTCTGGGTACGACTAAATCTGTATTCATTCGTTTGGTAGACATAAATGTAGTAATACTTATAATAAAACCAAATTGTTTGCAATTGAAAGAGAGATAAATCTGCAATGGTAATAAAACACATTAAACAGTGTTTTGTTAATTCTTTTATTCTTGTATTTGACATCAATAATATCAATAGTTCAGCAAGCAAATATTCCAAAGCATCGTCATATAGCACTTATCCAGAGCCGCCTCAGTCACCCGTGACGCTTCGTCACGCCTGACTACTAATACTCCTACCCCAACTATGACCTACTTCGTGGATGACCCGCCATACGTCAGACCAGGGTACAACTGACATGACATCTCAAACCATCATACTGATACATCTCTCTGTTTGTCTGGCTCTTGTTTAATAGTCGACATGAACGAAACACCTTCACCGGAACACAGGTTGTTTGTTCGTGGAGTATCTATATTACCCTTTCTGTATTGACCCTTCAATTTTATTGGAAGTAGAGCTCTGTGTGTTTACTTCGTGTAACCTTTTGACCTGGACAAACAGTTGTGAGACAGACGAACTGTGCTAATTTCGGATATTTGAATGAAACATGCAGGATAATAAACAAGTAGGATGGTTATTGTGATTGCAGGGAACGATTATAATGGCGGCTATCTAAAACTGATGTAACCAATCCAGTGAAACTGTATAATTAAATCATGAACATAGAAATAAGTAGGAATACTACCTACCTGTTAGGCTCCACATATAAAACAATTTACAGGAACCACGTATATATATATATATATATATATATATATATATATATATATATATATATATTACCGTTAATTAATTATCTAGTCATACCAGTAAATCCAGCAGTTTTATTTTTAATTCTTGAGATGGCCAGTGTGGAGTAAATTACCCTTTATGTAATGACCCTTCAATTCGTGCAAACCAACCATGATAATGGCGGCTATCTCAAACTGAAGTAACCATTCCAGTGAAACTGTGTACGCATCTATATATAATATATTAATTTTCTAGTCAAACCAGTAACTTTTAGTTGATGTACACTCATTTATATAAGTGTCACTAAGCAAACTAATATCATAACTTATACAATAACGATCACATATAAATGTGTCCATTTATAGGTAATAACAATAGCTTGTGTAAAAACATGAGTTGTTTTAAGTGTTTTAGACACTTGTTCCTTTATTCACTAACGATTACAAATTGTTCGATAGACAAAAATCGGGGAGCGATCTCAGATAGATGACGCGGGTACGAACCATGTAGAGGCAAATCTCCGGGTATCGATCTTGTTTATAGTCTTACGAAATCCTGTTAAAATTAAGTTAACTTATGAAGTCTTTACGTCGTTTTTTACTTATGTCATAATCAAGATTTTGCGCGAGACCATCGTCCCTTTGCCAACAATGTTGTTAGCGGTTAAATATGTACATTACGTTACTACTAGGATATGATATCAGCTAGAGCAAACATTACTTTACACTGTGCACAACTTTCCCTTAGGTGCATGTTATAGAGAAAATATTCCGAAACCAGAATTTCAACAAAATATACGATAAAAAGCACGTATTCAAGCAATCATTTTGGTTATCGCTTGATGGAGTTTCCTATGCTACCACTATACATCAATTGCCAAAATGAAGCAAGGTGGCTGACAGTGGTGTCTTCAAGTTGCGGAGGCAAGCAATTCGTATTTATACGGGACTCTTGACATTCCATACAACCCTTCGGTTGTTGGTGGATTGTCGGCATCCACCATGCGGAACTCGAACCGTTGCAGCAAAGCCGTACCGAACAGGAACATCTGCATCCTGGCAAGTGTTTCTCCGATACACATGCGACATCCTGTAATGGTACAAACAATACCAATGCAATTATACATGGGCAAGATCGCACAGTACGAGACAGTTCCTCTTCGTCAACCTGTAACGAAAACGTTTGCAATAATTGTTATTTGTTTTGTTTTACCATTATATGCCATACATAGGATTTGGGCTTAAATTGTTAGGAATAAAATTTATTCGATTGCAAAACACATGAAAAGTATTCATTGTTTGACAGATCCAATCTGCTGAATCCCTACACAGTTTGTGCATTTTACAGTCGTTTTTGTTTACGAATCATACCAAAAACCAATAGCACTTAAAGATCACATACCAACACCAAAGGGCATGAAAGCGGGGTTGGTCTTCAACTTGTTGTTCTCGTCCAGCCAACGGTCAGGTTTGATCGCGAATGGATCTTCCCAGATCTCGGGGTCCATGTGACTCTGGTACAGGTTGGGTATGACCAAGGTACCTTCGGGCAGATCGTAGCCTCTGAATTTCACCGGCTTGCTGACCGTGTGAGTAAGAGCTGTGGATACTGAAATGTTTTATGAAAAACAGTATTCAGTTAATTCATTAAAAATTGAAAGGCTAAATTGTTTACACGGAGAAACAAAAGCAACCAAGCGTATATGGCTGAAATGGTAAAACAGTGCATCGTGGCCGTTTTCGAATATAGATTTAGTGACAAGGAACCATGAAGTTCACGGACTGTAATGCGGTGAATATATTTTGAAAGAGTGATCTTCCCTTCTAAACGCACCATAATACGGGACACAGACTTGTGCATCGGTGCCGACCAAGTACATGCTATGTCCAGCGCGCTGGGTGTACTGCACTGTCAGGGTAGGCCCTTATCACGCATATTCACATAGACGTAAGCACATCGGGAAAGCCAACATACGAATTAATTTGTGGGGTTAATTGTCAAGTGGAGAACACTGGTCATTTGTATCATCGTGCAATGGACTTAGAAATAAGATGGACGCTTGGCGAGTGGAAACGAAGGATATTGACTATCTATCGATCGACATATGGCTTCAACGTATATAACGTTTACACGATATTTGCCACAACCGCTCGTAATAAATAATTTCTTCAAAAACCCCTATCTGGCTGTCTGACCTATATAATTGCGAAAAACGAGGCATGACGTATGTCACCAATGCTACATCAAAGTAGATAAAAGCGGGCACAGCGCTTGCGCGCGCATGCGAGGTATGCGTTTTACCGTATCTGGGCCCGGCCGAATCTGGATCCACGACAACGGGCAGAGGAATAGACACCATCGCTTTAAAGGCGTCTGATCGAAACTCGTTTTACGGTTATCCCAAACCTTTACTTAGGCCTTAG
>JAODUO010000292.1:405000-417500 GCA_025642075.2 Ridgeia piscesae
TGTTTACTTGTTTACATCCTGTAAACTTCTGACCTGGGAAATAGTTGTAGTGACGCACGCACGCACGCACGCACGCACGCACGCACGCACGCACGCACGCACGCACGCACGCACGCACGCACGCACGCACGCACGCAGCAAGCAAGCAAGCAAGCACGCAGCAAACCTAATACAAGTATATATATATATATATATATATATATATATATATATATATATATATATATATATATAATACAGCTAGCTGCAGGTGTGTATGGCAATGTCCACGAATAACGTGACCTAGTTAGTTGAGGTCCGCTCACGCAATGTTTATGAGACGCAAAACAGCTTGATTGTTAGGTGAAAATCATACAAACAGTCAATAACTGTCATCGTTGGCTAGGAAATGAGAATATTCACGATCTTACTTATTATTTAAATTACTTGACACAGTATATGCCTGAATAGATCCTAGTGAAGTGAGTCTAAATATCTGAGTTAACTTCTTGCACGATTGGCGTCATAACCGATTTTTCTCTATTAGCATAACAAGTCATTCCCTTTAGGCAAAAAAAAGGGTTAAGAAAGAAAAACATAAAACCTGGATTACCAAGGGACTTAGAAATTCCATAAAAACTGAGCAAAACTATATATGTATTTTCTAAAAAAAACCACAAAGGTATTTTTTATAGCGCAGTATCCAATCCTTAGGACTGCTCAAAATGCTATTATGCTTTACTTCCCCGGCAGACCTGTTCAATCAAATACCATCTCAACTTCTCTGGGAAGCATCCAGCACATATCCACCACTGTCTATAGCCAGGTACTCATTTATACAGCTGAGTGAACTGGAGCAATGTAGAGTGAAAACACTTGCCCAAGTTTTTAACACCGCAGCACAAGGTTCGAATCCGGGTTCTCTTAGTCGAGAGTCCGAAGCTCTACCCCTGAGCCATTGCTCATTGCCATACAACAACTGCATTTAATAAAACCAATAATAATAATAAAAAAAATTAACTAACGCAACTCATTAAAATAGCAGAGCGCTATCACTATCAAAAGGAATTTGACAAGCACAAGAGCGACCTGAAAAAAATTTGGCAAATGATACGAGAAATTATTGGCAAGAAGACGTCATCACAGCAAAACCAAGAATTCTTAATAAGTGGCACTCTAACACGATATAGGCAATTAATAGCCAATAAATGTAATGAATACTTCACAACCATTGGTTCAGAATTAACCAAGGACATACCAACCGTTACAAAAAAGCCTGAAGATTATCTTGATGGAATTTATAGAAAAAAACGCATTGTTTTTAGCACCTACAACCCCAGATGATATAAGGATAATCATCGAGAAATTAAAAAACTGCAGTTCTTGATGGGATGGTATAAAACCAGACATCATCAACGAAACATACTCTAGTATGATTGAACCATTATGCCACATTAGAAATCTATCGTTTCACAAAGGATACGTACCATACGAATTAAAAATAGCTAATGTAGTGCCGATTTAAAAAGGAGATGCTTTACTAATCAGTAACTACACACCAATTTCCGTATTACCGGTATTTGCTAAAATAAATAAAATATATTGATAAACATAATATCTTATCAAATTATCAATTTGGATTCAAAAAAGATATTCTACTTACATGGCTTTAACAATATTAATATTGATATAATAATAAGTGCAATAGACAAAGGGGAACACACAATAGGACTTTTAGATTTCGCCAAAGCATTTGATACAGTGAAACCTGACATCCTATTAAGAAAACTAAACCATTATGGAATAAGAGGAACAGTCTTCCAGTGGTTTCAAATTTATCTATCTAGTAGAAAACAAACGGTAAGAATCAGTGAAACCAATTCTCATCTCGAAAATATAACTTGCGGAGTCCCACAAGAATCAATATTAGGTCCCTTATTATTTCTGATCTGTATAAATGATTTACGGGCTGTGTTACAAACCACCTTTCCGATAATGTACGCAGATGACACTAATATCTTTTTATACAAGGGAAAGACTGTGGCTCAAAACCAATAAACTTTCGTTTGTACGATGACATTTAGCAATATTCCTAGTGTAAGAAACAGAATCAACAACATTTATATAGACGGAACTCAAATAGACACTGTTAGCCATACCCAATTTCTGGGAGTGATAATAGATAAAAGAAATCGATTGGAATTAACATATAAAACATACATGTAAAAACAAATATCTTAGAGTGTAGACATTTTCTGGAAAATCAAGAACAAAGTGAACAAACAAACTTTGATTAACTTATATTATACCTTCATATACCCTTTTATTATCTATTGTAATATAGTATGGGGAAATATATTTATCTAAAATTCATATATTGCAGGAACAGATAATTCGTATAATAAGTCATGCTGAATTTAGAAATCATACATATGTTTTATTTAAAGCACATCAAATTATGAACATATATCAACTGAACAAATATGTAACTTGTATATTAATATACAAACATAATAGGGTTATGTTACCAAATATATTTAATGACATGTTCGTGAAGCACACACCCGCACACAACTACAATATGAGACAACATATAGCTTACAAAATACCACATTGCAAAACCAATACCAAACAAAACACACTCACGTATGTTGATCCAAAACTATGGAATACTGTTTTTATGAAGAATCATATTGATGATCTACGAATATATTTTAAAAGGCAATGAAACAATACATATGGAGAACATATTAACAAGAAACACTGCACAATTAGGATACAGTGGTATAATTCACTATAATAGTACGTATGAATACTTGTGAATAGCACAGCTAAATGTATCATCATGTTTTTATGACATTGATTTGATTAACTGTGGTATGCTCGCATCAGCATAATTGCACCAAGGTGGCATACATGTGTTGTTGTTAATTGATAAAAGGAATTATAGGCAGTTTGCTTCTTTCCTGCTTATTGTTGAGTGTCTATACTTTGTATATGTATATATCATGTGTTTGTATTCAATATTGTTTCAGACAATCAGACAATAAAGCAATTGTGTTGTTAATTATAATTAAAAGTATTTATTCGTTCTACTTCCCACGTGGTTTGTCCTCAGATCGGGCTTATCGGCAGTCTTCATGTAAGAGTGCATCCCAACATCTTTCCTCACATCAGCCATCCACCTTCTAGCCACCGTTGTACGCGTCGACATCTTTGCTGATGTGATTTTTCGAATCCAGTTGTCCTGGAAAATTTGCAACTTCTGTTGTCATGTCAGAATAATATTGCCAATCTAGTTATGTAAATTAATCCGTAACAGTGGCTGTTAATTAGATTTCCACTGTCGAGCCAGCGAACACAGTTATTGACGTTGTTGTCTTATAAATTAACACAATCCTTTCTTGCTATATGACATCGTGAAGAGCCACACAACAGAGCGAGGCGCGGCGGTCGAGCGGCTATAGACGATCGAACGAAGGAACCAGAGTTCGAATGCTGGTTGTTATGAAATTGAGCAATTTCGTTCAACTCGCTGTCTTTCGGAAGAGACACCACGCCGTTGGTTCTATCTGGTGTCAATGTCAATAGTAATAAAACAATTCCCACGCGTGTGGAGGTGGACTAGCTACTACTAGAGAACGACAATTATGAAAACGATAAGTTCGACAACACACTCTAGCCACAAAAACCTGGCTAACATGATGAACTAAGCATAAGAAGAAGAAGATGAACGGCGTAGAAGAGTTAACGTAAGTTATGTATGACAATACTCTCAACCATAGGGCCGACCATCAATATATAAATATATATGTGCGTGCGTGCGCGCTGGCGCGTGTGTGTGTGTGTGGGGGGGGTGCGTGCGTGCGTGCGTGCGTGCGTGCGTGCGTGCGTGCGTGCGTGCGTGCGTGCGTGCGTGCGTGCGTGCGTGCGTGCGTGCGTGCGTGCGTGCGTGCGTGCGTGCGTGCGTGTGTGTGTGTGTGTGCGTGTGTGCAGAATATTATCTATTATTTGTACTATTCTAGGAAATCGCATATGTATGGGAGAAGCATTGGCAAACATGGAGATGTTCCTACTCTGTACGACTTTGCTTCAACGGTTCGAGCTCCGCATGGTGGAAGCCAACAATCCAGATAGTAGTCATAACTCTACAGCCAGACAGACTAGCCTCGATCGCCCATGAATCCGCAAGGTGGCAGCACGTCTTAGCCCCTCAACTGGTCCTGGTTGTTTCATTCTCGACCGATGTCACTAACAGGGCCGTCTACCCCAGAATAGGGTAGAAACGCTGATTGCCTCTCAAGCCAACTATGAAATAAAAACTAAAATAAGGATATACTTTTATACTATATTTAGAGTTGATTATGAAACAGGATTAATGGCAGGATAAGCCTCGACTATTTAGGCTCCGTGAGATGGCAGCACCTTTATATAACACTCAAAGCCGACTAAAAGACCAACTTCTTTTCGGCAAAGTCACGCAGCCGAGCGAGAGTCAGTTAAACTCGACAAGACGAAGACAAATTTGGATAATTAGGAAACTGAGTAGAGTAGCCGGGTGGATATAATCACCACACGCCAACAGAACCATGGAGAAGTAAAACAGCAAGACACAAACAAGAACGCGCCTGGTCACGTGCCCTTCGCATAGGGCACATGAACAGGCGCGTTCACGTTTGTGCGGACTTCTTTTCACGCTGATTCTTGAATTGTGATTCGTGAATTCACGTGCCCCATGCGAAGGACACGTGAACAGGCGCGATTGACGTCTGGGGACCATTTCATAACGAACAAGATCTCATAAGGAAAATTCTTCATTAAACAAATTCCGTTGTTACATTAAATGAGTTGTATCGGTTGTCGTACGACATATGACAGTATTCGCACGACCCGCCAGTTACAATATCCCGCTGGTGCGTCATGGCGTTGACAGTTTTCATGTAATCAAGATTTCAAGGTGGCCGTTAAGGATGAGAGAGCTGTTAACAACGTTAGTGAAATGGCCTCCAAGGCGCGTTGAGTTCACTGATATCACACAACTACACTCTACTATCCAGAAAGTTCTTTCGAAGGTTAAAATGTATTAATATTTTTTATAAACAGAACGCAACGTTAACCTACCATAATTTAGCACGGTCGAATACGGAGTAGCACATTTTTCCGCCGAACACCTTCTGGTGGCATTCGTTGGTCGATATAAATATCAAAAGTAAAGACAATTAGAATGCATGTCGAGAACCAAACCGTTTTCGGAGAACATGTGATCAGCCAAGTCGACTAAGCGGCAAAACCGCGCCATTTCGCATATACTGCGCGGTGCTGATGACTAGCGCACTTTGACATACCAACCAAATAAATCGACATGTCAGATAAATCGACGACACAGATATCTAGCGAGCTCGAAACAGACGGCGACACATGTTCCGGTCATTGCTAGCAGGTGAAAACAACGGTCGCGTGAACAATGTGTGTGGTCGCTGGTTGCGTTTGGCAGGTGGCCGGTCACGGCTGTTACGTTTTAATCAGAAACGATCCGTGCCTAGGAAACGGTCGTCCAAAACAGGTGATCGCTCGTGACAGAGGTCGCCCAAAACAGGTTTTACTGTAGGAAGAAATTGCCTAAAATGCTGGATTATGGATATAGATATGCCGACTGTTCGTGACTTTAATCTCGACCGCCGTGGTAACCGAGGACAAAGTACGTTGTTCTATCGAGCCGACTGGACGGGTAAATATTTCGAACTAAATAAAGTGCCTAACATTAATATTGTTCGAACATCAAATGCCACTGACCAGCAAACAACACGTGTCACATTCATTGGATATTTATTGGACATGAATCCTTAGCAGGCACAATAGACACTGTACTCCGCCGACATTCCTCTGTGATGTCATTCCGTGCTAATGGGTGATCCGTTGAGGACAGCACTGTATATATATATATATATATATATATATATATATATATATATATATATATATATATTTCATGCAATCAACAGAAACAATAACGTTTTATTTTTACTTTATATTTTAGACCATGTTATCACAGGAAAAGCGATGACGTTACACAAAAAAGGTTGAGTATGTTTCCGTTTAAGAATATCGCCGTAATGCGCGGTTAAATTGATGAGATTTGAGACTTGCCGATAGTTTGCGGCTCTATTCGCGGCCGGTGTGGTTAGCTCTCTGGTGACCTCGCCATTGTACTGCTGTAATATTGGCGTGAGTGCTTAAAAAGCGTCAAAAGAGTTCACACTTCACATGCATATCAAATGATTATCATAGCATGTATGTGCGTGTGCATGTGTGCAGGAGTGGTTTGGCATAACATCGCCAATCGGTCGTACATGCACATCCCAATAAGTCTAAATGTATTGAGGACATGTGCCGATCAGCTACATTCAATTCAAAGCTATATTTTTAATCTCCCGCTTTCCCACGGCACGGTTCCCATGATATGGAAAATATGTTGTATTGTGCCGGTGCCCAAAAACAAAAAAACAGCCAGTGAAAGCTATGAATGGTCTGCGTTCAGTTGCTCTAACATCATGTATATCGAAAACATTTGAGAGAGTTATACTCGTACATCTCCAAAAGCAAGTAGCCGCTTTTATGGATTCTTTGCAGTTTGCCTACCGAAAAACATAAATGTTGATGATGCTATTTTGCATGTTTTAAAGAACGTCTACTCCCATTTGGTAAAAACTGGCATATGCATCCTTGTAATATGTTATTATTTCTTCAGTGCTTTTAATACAACTCAGCTTCATCTGCTTTCAGAGAAACTGTTAAACATGAATGTCCGTGCATCCACTATAACGTTTAATAGTAAAAAATCAATTGTATTATAAACGTGGATTTTAGATTCTCTTACAAACCGCCCATAGTATGTCAAGGTTCAGTGAGGACGCTAGTCTTGCAGTAACCAGCAAACCATGTCATCAGAACAAAATGTTATATCAAACGTCACATGGACCAACACAGGAACTCCACAGGGGACGGCTTTGTCGCCGTTTGTGGTTTCTCTTTATAAGGCAGATTGTCGAAGCTCGCATGATGATTATATCATTACCAAATATACCGATGACACGGCATTGACAGGACTAACAACGTACAACGACACCCACTTCCGACAGGAGGTTGACAGCTTTGTTCAGTGGTGTGACCAGAACTACCTGGAATTGGACGTTTGTAAGATAGGAAATGCTGATTGATTTTAGAACAAACATAACTGTGCCTGATTGTGTTGTTATAAAAGGAATTGAGGTCGAGCATGGGGAGACATACAAGTATCAAGGGGTCGTATGTGATAATGGTTTAAGCTGGAAAGAAGACACCAACACCATTGTCAAAATAGCACACACGGGATTATACTGTTTAAGGAAATTAAGATCGTTTGACACCAGTACTAACATGTTATAAATGTTTTTACTTGTTCCATCTGAAGTGTTCTTACTTTTAGCTGTGTCTGTTGGGGTGGAAATGTCTCAAAGCAGGATAGAGACAGACTGGATACGATCATAAAGAAGGCGGAAAGTGTCATAGGCAAGAGACAAGAAAGGTTTGACATACACTACCAGAGACGATTGACAAACAAACAAACAAACACAAAACCAAACAAACAAACTGATAGACGTGCTTCACGACGACACACTCACTGAAGACGGACAATGCAATCATTCAACGCAGCGGACATTTTAGAGTGCGAATGATTAGACTAACACGATATGCTGGTTCATTTGTGCCTTCGGCAATCAAAGAGTTTAAACTGACGATAGGTAGAAGTAGATATGACATTTAATGAATGGATTAGGGTGTATGGAGGTGATTTTAATTGTTTATATTTATATTTAAGTATGATTTTAATGTTTCAATAATGCTTTTAATGTGGATGTCTTTGTTTGAGAGTGATTGCTATTTCGTTTTATTTGTATACTTTTGTGTTTGTGATACCTGCCTTTGCATGTTTATACAAGCATACAAGCAGAATTGTAATTTCCCTGCGGGGATTAATGTAGTATTCTTATCTTATCTGTCCACTTCTGCTCTGGCAATAAGGCCGATTGCCGCGCTTATTGTCAAAGCTGCTCTGCGGATATCTCTGATTTCAATTTCCCGCAAAGATCGTCTAATTGACTCAATAAACTATATCAGAGCATCATATTTATGAGAATGAATTACTATGTCGACGTGCGTTCGCTGAATATATCGCTAGCCGGAAGTGCATGTATGTTCCCATACATTAACTTCTGATCTGGCAATAAGGACGACTTCAACGCTTATTGCTAGAGCTGCTCTGGCCATAGTCACAGGGATATGATTTATTTATACAGTAGACAGTCCTGCACAATTCTGGAACATGATTCATTTAATTTCATTGGAAATATTCAATTAAATATATGTTAAACGATAACGCCTTAACCAAGGTGGTAAAAAGTGACGTTTTCACACTAAGTCTAGTGACACTGAGAGAATACTGTCGAACAGACCAAGAAAGTGACATATGCCAAGCCTAAACAGAGGCCTAAGGAGTGGTGCGGAGTTGAATGCGGCAAGTCGGTCTTAGTTCACCCCGTTTGACAGCCAGCGTTTCCGCTCCGCCGTAAATAAAACATACCTGTCAGTGCAGGGAAGCGGAACCGCTGGCTGTCAGACGGGGTGAAGTCAGACCGACTTCGATTGGCCTACTCATATTACTCGCATAACCCTAACGTGGTATCCGGTGTATGGTAAGTTACACTGCGCACGCAGTACTACGAGAGTAATCCAACTGAACAGTGATGATCGTGATCACGGAGATAAACCCCTTATGTAAATAAATTAAATAAAGTAATCAATTGTTCAGTGTGTAAATTGTGATGTTCGTCTTCTTATTGGTCTTAAATTATAATACATAGAATGTGGTGACTTTAACATAATATAATATAACAGTTGTCTCGTGTAATGTTTAATTAATTTCTTGTGTAGTAGGGGCCTATGTTCCCTATTGGTTGTCAGTCTGTCACCGCTAATGACTTCAGTTACTCGAGTGAATCCTCTCCAAACCGCGTTTGCCTCAGGTAGCGGCCTTGAAGATTCACTTTGTTTATCTAGGTCAAGAATGGTGACGTGGGCAAGTGATCTTAGATGTAAACATTAATCACGAGACAGAGGAATGCCCGACAAGTTTCAAGATAAATGTTCGAGTCAGGGGCGCCATTTTGAAATGATTCATGGATCTGTGCACCTTTTATACAAGGCATAAAGGCACTACCGCTCTGACGGACGAGTATCTATTTACGGCCCGGTCTCGCCTGGTAGCTCACTTTGACACTGTCATTGTTCGACGAAGCGTTGATGGCACAGAATAGAGAGGAGCAAAGCGCATCCCTTGAGGCATATAGCGCACCCCCACCTATATCGTAAGATATATGTTTTAGCGGCCCTATCTACCGATTTGTGGAAGGACTATGCCGCCTAAACCATCTTGGTGGCAATTATTTCAGGGAACACAGAAATTGAAGTTAGTTACACAAATTAGCATTTTTCGTCCATATTATTATAAAAAAGTGAACCAATTATGTCCATAGTATTATAAAAAGTGAACCAATTTCGTCCATATTATTATAAAAAGTCACCAATTATGCGAATTAACTACAAGAAAGTATAGTATCGTACACTAGTACAGACGCAATGCGTTTTTTGCAGGCAGTAATGCCATTTAGGTCTTTTTAATTATGATGATACAACGATTTGGGGGCAAAGCGCACCCGGTGCCCTGTTTATTATCTCACGACTTATTGACTTACTTGATTATGAACTATTTCCCTGATAATGTTAAATGCTGCAGTAACATATAATGTTATTTATTGATCGTTACAACTTGGTATAACAGTTTGTTATGTTCATTTAACTTGGTCACTTGCAGAGATATTTAGGAAATATAAACGGCTGCACAAAGCATTCGCTGCGGTGAAAGGGGGAAGATTTATGAGAAGAGCCGTTAAAAATTAGACGGCCAACAAAACAATGCACTTATATGCATGAACCAAATAATGTTCTCCGTTAAAGACTTGATCGTTGTGGATGATATATTTCATGTTTAACTTTCTTGAAGAAAAACAAAACGTTATCACAAAAATTAAATTTATTTAATACTTGCGAATAACAATCAAATTGGAATATTTGATATATTACTAACGGAAACTATGTTAGTAACAACGGAGGGAGAATCCTGTCCTGCTACCGTCGCGGTCCCAGATTCGGTTGATTCGGGGGACCGGCCAATACAAAATATGATATGTTGACTCTCGGCAACTCTTTCAAAACCTTAACAGTAATGTTGCGTAAGAACTGCAACATTGCCAACATTCGTCAAGTCTAAAATATGGTTGCTCTATTCATGTTGATCATATACAGCGTCGTTATGAAACTCCACGCTACCAGGAGTTGTTTAAATAAATGCGCAGCGCATAATACATAACTGTTATCGATCTCCAGCGTTGGAACATGCACGAGGGTAGTGTGTTCCCATTGTCGAAAGAAAGTTAAGACATCGGAATAAATGAATATAAAGAAATACATTATGTAAACACAGGCAGTGCAGAGAATCGGGAAGCATAACCGAACTCCTTGCATAAGACACACAAAAGACAAAACAAAACAACGTAAGACAAAACATTATATGAAAAAGATCACACGCCGGCTGGTATCTTGCTAGAGGTATTAATCACCCTCAATACATTAAGTGTCCTATCGAAGCAGTCAGCAGTAGGGTGCTTCACATTTGTGCGTAAGATTAATAACGTAAACACTGGTATTTCAGAGAGCCAGGAAACATGACTAAACTTATTGCATACGAAACACATAAGACGGTGAAACAGGCAAAGGAACCGACACATTGTATAAAAAGGAACACTCGCTGACATACCATTTTGTCCAGCTAGACGTAAAACACATCTCCACTAATGCATTAAGTGCGGTTAGCTGTCCTAACGAAACAGTCAGGCGACCAAGTGGTGTGTCTTTAAATTCTGGTCGCAATCATCTCATACTTGAGCGGACATCTCGTCATTCCAAATACCGCGTCCGTGTAGCTTGGAGGATTGTCGACATCCACCATGCGGAAGTCGAACCATTGCAGCAACGTCGTAACGAACAAGAACATCTCCATCTTGGCGAGTGTTTCCCCCATACACTTCCGATATCCTGGAATAGTAATTGAAGTATAATATATTGACAAGTTCAGAATGAACGAAAATTATAAATCTGATCACATCCTGGTGAACCTGTATACAAAATTATTTTATTTTTACTGCAAAATGTCATATAATTGTATAATATTGGGTGATGAATTGTGCTCACACCGAACGAAACGTTACGAGTTGTTGTATAATAAACCCTTAGTAGTGTCAGTGATGTCGGGGCATCGTTTATATACGCTACTGGTCTGCTGAAAGGGTTTTTGCAATACTTATTATATTTATTATCGTATCTCAAGGAATAAGTACCCTTACAAAACACAACTATATCGCCGTAAGCTATCTGAAACGCCCCACGCGCACCTCTAAACACATAGTAATACTCTTAGATTACGTACCGACGCTGAACGGCATGAAAGCAGCCGGGGTGGTCTTTTTCAACTTGTTGTTCTCGTCCAGCCAACGTTCAGGGTTGAAGGCGAACGGGTCTGTCCAGCAGGCCGGGTCCATGTGAGACTCGTAGAGGTTGGGAATGACCAATGTATCTTTGGGCAGACGGTAGCCCCTTAATGTCACCGGTTCGGAGGTCACGTGAATAATGGCTGCAGCGGCTGAAATATTTTGAATATCAGTTTACTGCCGTGACTATATTATATTGATCCTATCCAATTTATTTTATTTTATTATTTGCAAAGCCCCAAATGGCAGTGGTAGTTTGGGGCATTTGATCTGTTCGAAGTGGACGTGTTGCCCACCAAGGCTCCAACACGATATTGAGAGTTCTGCCCTGCCACTAAGATAACGTTCGGAACGAGAGGCTCCAGTTTCTTACCCATCCTTCCTGTGCCTCTCTTGATAATGATTATACTACGGAGGAGTCATCATGGAACAATTCGTAGTGATATAAAAGTAATTGCAATATATCGACCAATACTTGCCAATACTTGCAAGACGGTGCATTTCAAGTATGGCAGCCTCCACGTACGGTAGTGTTCCTTTGTCCTTCATACACGGCCGCCTGTCTTGACCAATTACCTGGGCAGGTACAATAATTCACATGCTACCTTTACTTCCAGTTATTTACTATTTGTGTTATAATAATAATATATTTATTTGGTATAGCGCCACATCCATAATCGTGCGTGGCGCTTCACAACATATTACAATTCAAAAGACATAACAAGATATATGCATACAATAAGACAAATATTAGTGTTTTAAAATAAATGTAAAAAATATATATAGGTATATAAATAAATAAAATTAGTACGATATTAAATAGCGTAGCACTTTAAATATATAAATAAATTACGTATTCGTCATAAAACCACATAATAA
>JAODUO010000292.1:420000-447500 GCA_025642075.2 Ridgeia piscesae
ATATATATATATATATATATATATATATATTAGTCACCTCCCCACTTTTCAAACTGGATCGACGCCCTGCATGCAGCTGGAACTAATGCTGGGGTAGATTGCGAATTTCTTCCCCGTCATATCACGAAACGCCACAGTGAAGCACTCAACATCGCTTGCTGGTGTTTGGCAGAAAAATACGTGAACACTTTGGGTTTCAATCAACTGGAGCGCACTTTCTCGACCTAGTCGTGCAATGTTCGTCAGGAACCCGACGAGCTACCGGGGGATCTTTTCCAAAGCCTCACCGCCTTTATTGAGAACAATCTCCTCACTGCTAGGTGTGACGTCATGCGTCATGGCGTTGCGACAGACATCGACGAAGAAGTGTCGCTATCACTCGAAAATACCATCGTTTATCTCTGTCTACAGCTGCTAACCCGGCGTTGAGTTACGCAACCGGTCTTTGGCCTCCGTAAAACCAGAGATATCCCAAGCATTGGCTTCCCTTCAAGATGAACTGCACACCATCGAAGATACTCGGGCTATGCGTATTGGGGATGGCTTCAAGTACAACCGTAAAGTTGTCACATCCAATAGACGGCAGTCATTTACTCATAAGTCGTGTGTGTTGTGCAAAGCTACAGGACAGATGTTCAACAGTCACGACTTGATTGACTACCGCTACTTAACTCAGAGTGACAAGAAAGCCTATAATAAGCATGCTTACCACCTATTTTGAAATGTTAGACGGAGGAGAAAGAGACAATCACGCCAGTATTCTGTTATTGTCGTCTGTCCCCACGACGTCCGGGTGTCGCCCGTTTCACCAATATGTGAAGGTACGTAAGAGTGGCGAATATATCACACCATTGTAGAACACAGGCGTCGTTCCTTGCCGATATGTCAAATAAATGATAACCAATTCCTAAATTAGCAACAGTTTGAGGAACATTGATGTATAGGTTAATATATAGTTAAATTCAGTGTATGATCCCTTACATGTGGGTTGTTTAGTAATAAGCAGCAATGCATTTTATGACCATGAGAAACAACATGAAGATTACTGTATTAAATTTACGGTTATGCTTTACTTGTAACTATAAATACGAAACGCTTACTGACTACGGGCACGTGCGTTTAAGTGATATGTGATTAATAGGCAATAACTAGAATCAAACGTTGTTATTCAATCAATGTCAAATACAATTTCATTCTTACATGTCAACGCCCCGTTTTCTTCTCCGTCTTTTTCCGCCTTTAAGTAGATATCTATGAAATCCCGAATGTTTTGTTCGTCAAACGTTTCTCTGTGTTCAGCCGTTTTCTTTCGCACGAACTCCTTTATATCACGGTCAATATCGACTACCTTCCTCATTGTTGGCTAAACATGAAACATACGTAGATATATCACAATAGTTTGCGATTAAGACGGCAAAGCTAATCAATGTAGGGCGGGCGGGCGGGCGGGCGGGCGGGCGGGCGGGCGGGCGGGCGGGCGGGCGGGCGGGCGGGCGGGCGGGCGGGCGGGCGGGCGGGCGGGCGGGCGGGCGGGCGGGCGGGCGGGCGGGCGGGCGGGCGGGCGGCGGGGGGGGGGGCGGGCGGGCGGGCGGGCGAGGCGGGCGGGCGGGCGGGCGGGCGGGCGGGCGGGCGGGCGGGCGGGCGGGCGGGCGGGCGGGCAGGCAGGGAATAGTTGGGACTTAAGAGGCGAGGAATAGATAAATAGATGGAGGGAGAATTAAAACATGGTTACACCGAGACACAGGTACAGGGCCGTGCACAGGCACACTCAATTGCGCACACATTTGCATACACGCAAACACAGCCAAACACGCACTACTTTCATTCATACCGTCCAAAAACGGGTTCGTACTTAAACATAATTTATTGGGTTCGCGCATTGTATGTTGAATGTTGACCCGGTGCTGACCTCAGCACGATCTATCCAGCCATGCTCGCAACCGTCCGTTTTCTAGCCCTACGCTCAGCAGGCTGTCGACCCGATTCCGCCTGATATGCAGCGCTGCCTCTTGTCCTTAAGCGACCCTACGTCTCACTGCTCGACGCCTGCCCTGGTCGACGCGGATGTTGACCCGACTGCCCGACGTGCGACGCAACCCCTAGTCCTTAGCCAATCCTCCGACTTCCCGCTACCGCCTCTCTGATCCACAGCCGATGAACTTCCACCTTCCTGCTACCACTAGATGTGAATTACTACTCACTGTTCAGCGCATGACACCAGTTGTAAGGGGTTCGCTGTTTTGAACACCAAACTTAATTGTGACAACGCCGGCACAATTAAATGACCGGCAGCTGTCCGCATCCACTGTCCAGCTGCGCCGATCAGCCACGGGCCGGCTTTATAGTCTGGCTGGACAAATGGCCCCTTTTGGGGATGCTACACCCTCATCCTCCCGCAGCGTGTTGCATATTCTACACATTTTACATTGAGTTTGTTTGAATATAATTGTCTTTACCTTTCATTTAATTTTACCTGTCATTTTTAAAGATGGGGCTTTTCAAAGCTACTTTTAATCACAATATATATATATATATTATATATATATATATATATATATATATATATATATATATATATATATATATATATATATATATATATATATATATATATATATATATATATATGCGTGTGTGTGTGTTCATGTGTGCGTGCGTGCGTGCGTGCATGCATGCGTGCGTGCGTGTGCGTATCTATGTGTGTATGTACACGGTATATGTGTATGTATATGTGCGCCCTAAGTTCATGTTTGTATCAAAGCATGGACAGTGCAGCCATGTTTTATTACACAAGGAATGAACTCATTGTACTATGAACTTATGAACTAACACTTACACTAAATGCCATAGCAACTGCTCCTGGTAACCAATTGAAAGGCATCAGTTTCATCCCAATTTTACCCGATGTGAACGTCACACCATGGAGTAGATGTTTGAATTCTTCGTCATCGTAATCATACCTTCAACACGAAATAACGATTAGGTTACTGAAACTGTGTAACGGTATTTAACAGCTCAACTTCTACGAGGCACAAGTGGGAGCAAAAGTCCGACGAAGGTGGACACGGTTTGTAAGATTATCACCAGAGGTGCCAGGACGACCATACACGATTACAGGGTAGGTACAGGTACAACACATCTACTCAGGATGGGGTGTAGGATCTCGGCATCGCAGGCGGCGACTGCGTTTTCTCCCAAGCAACTCTCGGCTAGTGTGTGTGTGTGTGTGTGTGTGTGTGTGTGTGTGTGTGTGTGTGTGTGTGTGTGTGTGCGTGCGTGCGTGTGCGTGCGTGTGTGCGTGTGCGTGTGTGTGTGTGTGCGTGGTGCGTGCGTGCGTGCGTGTGCGCGCATGCGTGCGTGCGTGCGTGCGTGTGTGTGGTGTATTATACGTCTGCATATAAAGTATAAAAATGACCCTAACCTTTCACCAAACACCATTGAACACATAATGTTGGAGACAGCGTTTTCAATTAGTAGTTTTGGATCAAAAGGCTCTCCTCCCTTTGAGTGGATCTCTGCAGCAAAGAAGTCCAGTTCCTCTTTGATTTTCTCCTCCAAAGAAGATTTGCCCACGCCGAAGTCTTTCAGTGTTCTCAGTGGGAATCGCTTCAATAACTTCCAGTTCTTGCCATGTCCAGCAATGATTCCTGTAAGAGAGAGGTTAGGTGTAGTACATTGGTAGACATATATTACTTATGGGTCGTGGGAAATAGTTCAATCCCCCAACCCCCTCGCGCCACCCCGGTCTGTTCCTCTCCTTCTCTTCGCTACCCCCTTCCCCCTCTTAAAATTATCTCTCATCGCTTCACTCTCTATCCCACAGCCAATCCGTAATCTACTCGAAATGTCCACAGTGCAAACTTACCTCGGCCTTTGCTTGTGTACTTCACCATCGTGTTGAAGGAGGGTCTGTTGCCGAAGGACTCTCCTTGGTTGACTATCGCCTCACGGATCACGTCCTGCCCCGTCAACACGATCATATGTCCTCCCGGTCCTATACGCAGGTGAACTATTTCGCCGTATTTCTTCGCTAGTTCCGTGAACGTCAGATGCATTTGGTCGTTGTTCCAGAAGAGATCAGCGTTGCCGATCAGCGGCCACGACTTGGGACCCGGCGGCCAGTTGACGGGTGAACCGGGAGGACTCAGCAGCCATAGTCCGCAGAGAAAGACAACGAGGAACAACAGCAGAGTCGAAGTGTCGATGATTTCAATCCATGTGAATAGAGACATCACGACGACAAAATACTCACACACAAAGCAACAACGAAAGACACACCAAGCGTTTTCCGTTATATAGTCTTCATATACCACGAAGTGAATTTCGCGGAATGACAATGTTCAGGCCGACCCATAAATAGACACCTGTCAATGCAGTGGAGTGGAACCACTGATTCACCTACGTCTACCCTAGTGCCGAGACAGGTGAACTAATGAATTACTGCTGGGGTCACGCGAGTCATGTACGAACATTAGACGGACATAGTTAAAAATATGGGCTACGAGGCGGGGCCGACCCTAAATGTCAAGAACTAGTACTGCCCACATTCGTTTATTTTATAAAATTAGGTTAAACGCAAGGTTTTAGTCCCCGGGATTCCAATACCAAATTTTTGTCCCAAGAAAAATCCTTTACGATGGCTGTTCAAATTAAAGGTCACCATTTCAGCATGTATAAATGGTGCATGCTCCAGTAGGGAATTCTATGTCTTTGGGAAATAAAAAGGGAGGAACTTTTTGACTGCAAACCAAGCTTCCAAAAGACGCTCCTACCCGTGAAAACACCTTGAAAAATGGCGGGCCAACAGGTTTACCATTTCTTGAAAAGACACCTTCCCATAGTCTACGTTCTTCCTTAATGTTTTAGCATCCCCACTGCATTTGTAAGCTTCGCCGTTTTTGCGTTGAAAGGGACGAAAATTCAGCGCTCCCACTTTTTGGCCTGGTGTTTTAACCCCGTCCCTTTCAACTGGTGATTTTTAAGTCAATTTGGGGATTTTTCAACCCCCTAAAAAGAAAACGTTCTCTAGAGCAGTGTCGGAGTGCACGCTACAGTTGTCAAGCACTAAGAGTCTTTCTCTTTTGTTTCTGCATTTTATTGTTAACGCTCTTAAGCCACTCGGTGAAGATGTCTGTTGTCATCCAAGCGTTTGTGTTGTGCCGGTAGGTGACGCCCAGACTCTCTATTGGATAGCCCTTGAAGGCATGGGGCATTGCGCTCTTTCCAATGACGAGAAGCGATAGCCTCTCACCAGCCGCGCTGCAGGCGATCAGTGCAGTGATCCGATCTTTGGGCAGCTTACCACCCTTACACATATCCCCTTAACAACCAGCCACCTATCTGTTAGAGTGCGACGGAATACGCCGGTCTCATCAACATTAAACACGTCCCTTGGTTCATAGCCGGCATAGATGGTAGTAGTATAGTAGGTACCGATCGTGGTATGCTGGAGCGGAGCGGTGGAAGGTCAAGGTCAAAAACAAAGGCCATGTAGCGCCCCTAGCGGATATGTGATGAACTGGTGGCACCCCTTGCGGACATGTCAAGAACTAGTACTGCCCACATTCGTTTATTTTATAAAATTAGGTTAAATGCTGTCAAAGGTCCTGTAGTCCCTGGTGGATATGCAGTGAACTACCAACTTGGTCAAAGAAAAAGGTAACCGATTTACGTTATGGCGTGTGCGCAACATCAAGTTAAAGGTCACCATGTTCAGCATGTAGGTCACAATGGTGACATGCTCCACGTAGGCAACTTACATATGTCGTTGCGCAACCCATACACATAAGGCTAGGACACTTTTGTGTCACATGCAAACCATAGCTTCCTTTAAAATGACGCTTCCTACCACGTGCAAAGCACAACTTCCGTAAAAATGGCGGGCCAGATCATGACTATAACACAATTTCTTGCAAAATTACACCTTCGACCATAGTCATAACGTTAAAAACTGGTGCCATTTAATGTTTCGACGCGATACCCTACGTAGTATTTCGTAACGCTTCTCCGTTTCATAGCGTTAGACAGGTAGCGTTTTTATATATTTAGCGTTGTAACTTGTTGTAAAGTCTGAATATTTAAGTGTTTCAACGCGATAGCCTTTTCAACTATTCGTATTTTACTAAGTCAATGTGGTGATTTCGTAACATTTACCGCCTGAACTAGAAAACGTATAACATTATGATATTTTACGATATGAATGTATTAATCTCTCAATATTCTTCCGTTTCGGCCTGACATTCTTTTCACATTGTCGTAGTTTTCTAAGTTTTGCTAAGTCAGTGAGGTAACTTCGTAACTTTGTTACAGTCTCAACAAAAATAGAGAGCAATGTTTTCACAACTAACTTAATATTTTACCGTTTCTATGCGATAGCATTCCCAAATATTCGTATTTTACTAAATCATTATGGTAATTTCCTAACATTTACCGCCTCAACGAGATAACGTGTAGCAAATTCTTATTATTCTAGCGTCTCACCGCGATGGCTTTATCACTTTGACGTATTTGTCTAAGTCATCTTGGAAATTTCATAACTTTCCGTGGGAAAGCTTTGACACTTTTCTACCACAAAACCAGAACATTTGTGGTTTTTCTTACGATTTTTTTAATCAAATCTACAAAAATCTAGAAAAATCGTTTTTTTAAACTGGTGTCATCTAGATTTTTCTAGAGTTGTTTAGAATTGATTAAGAAAATGTTCTATGTCATAAGAAAAACAACCAAGGTTCTTGTTTTATGATAGAAAGTGACATAACATTCCCACAGAATGTTATGAAAGTACCAAGATGACTTAAATAAATACGTCAAAGTGAAAAAGCCATCGCGGTGTAACTCTGCATAACTGCGAAATGGTACAAAGTTGGCACACCGACTTAGTAAAATATGAAAACTTGACAAGGTTATCGCATCGAAACATTAAAGATTTCACTACAACTTACAACGCTAACTTAGTTAAATATATGAAAACACCACCATCCTAACGCAATGAAACGATGAAACTTTACGAAATGCTACGAAGTCAGCATTCTGACTTATTAAAATACGAATACTTGACAAGGTTATCGCGTGTCAAATCTTAATTAGTGGTTGTTTTGCTTGCTAGATGGAGCTAGCATCTGATGTAGTGACATAATTATCCGCTAGGTTGAACCGTTTTTAAAGAAATGACATTACAACCCAAGATTGTATTAGGAACATGTTCTATGTCGTATAAAACCACCAAGGTTCTCGTTTTATGATAGCAAGTACCATAGTTTTCTCACGGAATGTTGTGAAAGTACCAAGATGACTTTAAAAAATACGATAAAGTGACAAAGCCATCGCAGTGAAACGCTAGAATAATAAACATTTACTACACGTTATCTCGTTGAGGGGGTAAATGTTAGGAAATTACCATAATTACTTAATAAATCTTTGTAAAATACGAATATTTGACAATATCGCATCGAAACGGTATCGCATCGAAACGGTAAAAACACTATCGCATCGAAACGGTAAAATATTGAGATTTACTACTTGTTACAACGCTAACTTAGTTAAATATATGAAAACACCACCAGCCTAACGCAACGAAACGATGAAACATTACGAAATGCTACGAAGTCAGCATTCTGACTTATTAAAATACGAATATTTGACAAGGTTATCGCGTGTCAAACCTTAAATAGTGGTTGTTTTGCTCGCTAGATGGAGCTAGCGTCTGAAGTAGTGACATAATTACCCGCTAGGCTAAACACCAAGGTTCTCGTTTTATGATAGAAAGTGCCATAGTTTCTCAAAAAATAGATGACTTAAAAATATGACAAGGTGACAAAGCCTTCGGAGTGAAACGCTAGAAGAAAAAAAAATACTACACGTTATCTCGGCTATCGCATCGAAACGGTAAAATAATGAGATTTTCTACATGTTATAACGCTAACTTAGTTAAATATATGAAAACACCACCAGCCTAACGCAATGAAACGATGAAACGTTATGAAATGCTACGAAGTCGGCATTCTAACTTAATAAAATACGAATACTTGACAAGGCTATCGCGTGTCAAACCCTAATTAGTGGTTGTTTTGTTCGCTACATGGAGCTAGTGTCTAGTGACATAATTATCCGCTAGGTTGCACCCATTTTAAAAGAAATTACGTTACAACCCAAGAATTTATTAGGAAAATGTTCTATGTCGTAAAAACCACCAAGGTTCTCGTTTTATGATAGAAAGTGCCATAGTTTTCCTACTGAAACTTTTGACAGTACTAAGATGACTTAGAAAAATACGACAAATTGACAAAGCTAACGCGGTGAAACGTTAGAATGTTTAACATTTACTACACGTTACAATGCAAACTTGAAATAAATTATCGTAAGAAAAACCACCAAGGTTCTCGTTTTATGATAGAAAGTGCCAAAGCTTTCCCACGGAAAGTTATGAAATTTCCAAGATGACTTAGCAAAATACGTCAAAGTGATAAAGCCACCGCGGTGAAACACTAGAATAATAAGAATTTATTACACGTTATCTCGTTGAGGCGGTAAATGTTAGGAAAATGTCGTCCTAGCCTTGTGTGTATGGGTTGCGCAACGACAAATGTAAGTTGCCTACGTGGAGCACGTCACCTAGTTCATCACCTGTCCGGTAGGGGCGCTGTATGACCTTGACTTTGAGTGTTGACCTTCCACCCTTCCACCGCTCCTACTATACTACTACCTTCTATGCCGGCTATGAACCAATGGACGTGTTAAATGCTGATGAGACAGGCGTATTCCTTCGCACTCTAACAGTTAAGTGGGGATATGTATAAGGGTGGTAAGCTGTCCAAAGATCGGATCACTGCACTGATCGCCTGCAGCGCGGCTAGTGATAAGCTATCGCTTCTCGTCATTGGAAAGAGCGCAATGTCCCATGCCTAGAAGGGATATCCTAGTATTTGGGCGTAACCTACCGGCACAGCACAAAGGCTTGGATGACAACAGACATCTTCATCGAGTGGCTTAAGAGTTAGCAATAACAAGACTCCATAGCACTGGTCTACCTGTCATCATATGAGCAAAACGGTAACTATGCCTGTAAAGTAAATGTCTCAATATATAAGTTACCTTTTTACCTTACCTAGTAATACATCCTGAAAACAAAAAGTATTTGAAATATTTTCCAGTGTATTTGTATTTAAATAGATTTGTATTTAAATGTATTTGTATGCCTCAGTATTGTCCAAAGTACTTTACACTTTACTCCCCGGCAGACCTGTTCAATTAGATACTATCTCAATGATTGTGGGAAGCATTCAGCCAAGCTGTAATTAATTAATCAAGACGGTTCGCCTACAAATATCCACCACTGTCTATAGCCAGTTTAACTGTTTACACAGCTGCCCGAATTAGAGCAATGCAGGGTGAACAGGCTTGCCCAAGGTTCAACACAGCAGCACACGGTTTCGTTCTCGTAGTTAAAAGTCTGAAGCCGAGTCCAAAGCTTTCGCCACTGCGCCACTATACATAGTTGGTATATTTATGTAGGCTTTATTTTATTTTAGGTATCCAAGTGGGCCATATACAGAGAGTTTTACCTGGTGGACCCATGACAGACTTGATCGAAGGGTACGGAGTGCTATACCAGTATATACCAGCCATTTGATCGAACTTCTGTGATCTCAGCGGAGTACAACATCTGGGGTAACACTCCGCACTTGATGACTGCTGCCATTGCTAATTATTAATCGATTTTTAAATAAACAGTTGGATTGACTATCAATAAATCTGCTGACTCTTGACACCAGCAGATCTTGTTCCATTAGTTTGGGCATATCTGTACCAAGGACTGCAATTCCGACCTGGACAGTGATTGCGGGCAGCGGGCAGATTTATGACAAAGATGTAATTCACCGTTCACTCTTTGGGCTGGTGGATCTGCAGGTAAACGTACAGCTGTAGTGTCTTCCGCAGCACCCATTACTTGCGTCTTGATAAGAAAACAGGTATGTTGTCATGGTTCGCGAGGACGTGGCCGGACATTCTTGCTAGAGTCATGGTTCCATCCCTATAAATAAACGAACAGGACATGCTGTGCTACTAAATATAGACTGTGTGATTTTAGCGAACTTTGGATCCGTTTGTCGGTTCTGCAGCCCTGTGAAGGTCAGCTACCTTCTTTGGGTCAAGTGAGACGCCCTCATCCGAGAAGATCAGCCCAAAAAAATCGATCTTCTTTTTCCGGAATTCACATTTCTCCAAGCAGACCGTCAGCCCAGTCGCCTGGAGCTTATGCTTACAATACACAGTGCTTTGTCGTGAGAACACTGGTCAACACCAAACATTGCGATGTCATCACTGGTGTTGATGGCGCCTAAAACACGTTGTATGACAATTTGAATCTCGTGCTGAAACATTTCTGTTTCCGCATTGATTCCGAAGGAAAGTCGCTTGTATGTGTGCAAGCCTATGTGTACTGAGAACGTAGTAATGTGACGACTCGACGTAGTACGAGATGTAGAAGCAGCTGATGATACCCTGACCGAAGGTCAATTTTGCTGAACACGGTCGCGCTATTGAACGCTGTGATGAGCTCATCCATGGCGGGCGCCACATGCCTCGTTCGGAGAATGGCCTTGTTTGCTACCCGCATGTCCACACAGATCCTTATCTCGCCCGATTTCTTTGGTTAGGGTGGCCTCACAATTCTCGATACCCACACTGTCGGGCTGGACACTTTCTCGATTATGTCCGCTGCTTCTAGTTTCACGATCTCCTTCGCGACCTTCTCCCGCCGGTGAGATGGCACTCGACTATGTTATGAGCTACAGGAGGAACAGAGTTATCGATGTGCAACTTCACTTTCACGCCTTTCAGACAGCCAATTCTGTCCAGTTTAGAAAAAACCGCCTGACCACTTCATCACCGTATGTGTCAGATCCGGTCATGTGGCACACTCCTATTTTCGGAAGGCCTAACGACTCCGCAGTCGCCTTGCCCACCAGTGGAGTGGCGGTTCCCTCGATAGCCAGAAAATCAGCCTCGATCTCGTAGCCATCCTCCATAGAGATGCTGGACCGGATCAGCTGATGTACACGAATTGGTGGCGAACCGTATGGATGTATCTTGCGGCTGCATGAAAGCAGTTTCACAACTTGCTTTATGAGCTTCTCCTTGTATTCGGTGTTAATAATGTTGCACGTTGAGTCTATCAGCATGGTTCATCTTGAGACGTCGAGAACGTGTATTCATTTTGGCAATCACTGTCAGAGCTACTGTCACTGGCTTTGTCCCTAGCATATTTCACGGTGTGTCCCGGGCAGTGTCTCGACTATGTCTGTTTCTTGTGATGGCCACACATATTGCTGAAGTGTCCCGTCTTGCCACACGTGAAACACTTAGCAGTCTGTGTGCAGCGACAGACATCAGCTGTGTGGCCCCGTCGACCACATGTTGTACACCACTTTGAATCGTGACTGACACATATATGTCATTCACCTTGGGCTGTTTCTGCATTTCTCACGAACCTGCTCCACTCACCATATTCACTCGCTCGGCATCCTGGCGTCGCATTTACTACAAGCAACTAGGATGGCCACGTAGACGGCACGAAACTATTTGTAAGAGCCTATGCAATGATACATGCACGCCCAGATCTGCTCCGCAAATAACGAGCCAAGTCGGCGTTATTTCTCGAGCAGCTCGACGGATAGGAAAACTCGTTATTTCTCATCAGAACCGATAAATACATACAAGAAACGACCCGACAACGTCGCATTTACAACAATCAATTAGTACATACACGTAGAAGTCACACAACTAGTTCTAAGAGCACAGGCATGGTCTGGCCCAGGTCTGCTCGACAAATAACGAGCCAAGTCGGCGTTATTTCTCGAGTAGCTCGAGAAATACCTAATCAAGTTGGCGGTATACCTCAAGCAGCTCGATGGCTAGAAAACTCGTTGTTTCTCGTAAGAATTGATAAATACAAACAGGAAACGAACCAACAGCGTCACATTTACTAAAAAGAATAAATATTATATCATACATGCCACGAAAACATTGCTATGGGAATATGCATGCACGTTCATATTTGCTCGACAAATAACGAGCCGAGTCAAACGTTATTTCTCGAGCAGCTCGACGAATAAGAAAACTCGATAGGGACCTATTTCTCATCAGAACGGATAAATACAGGCAGTATTACATTTACTACAAACAGTTAGTTTGTCAACTTGATGCCATTAAAATTCTCCGAAATGCACGGGTATGCATATCCAGATCGAGAAATAACGCGAAGTCGGTCCCTTATTTGTTGAGCAGCCCGAGAAATAAGGGCAGCTCGCCAAATAGCCAGTCCCAATAATGAGGCTTTTCTGCGTGTCATCTGTCACGCTCGGAGGCGGAGCCATCCCTCCCACCGTTGTCACAAACTGTTTGCGTCTCCGTGAACGTCAAAAGTTGGCACTTCATCGACTTGAAGTGCCACCGTTATCTCGTGGCCAATGTTGTGTTTTACGGTGGTTGACACGAAGGTAGAGACAGACATAGGCGTCCCACCTACCGCCGTTTCGAAACTTCGCTTCTGTCTGGTGTCTATGCCAGGGGAAGTAAAAGATCCCATACAGGGGGTAAATGTGTAACCTGTAGTGGACTCACAAATTCTAGAGAAGAACAACTCCTGCGTTAGCCCAAGTTTGGGCTGTTTGGAGGTAATCACCTAAGACCTATGACTGAACATCCGATAAATCACTCTTCTTTATTCACCGATAGTGTCGCCGGGAATAGTTGCCCACAAGAATGCACAACGCATATTACAGTAGGTGGCAGCACCTGACGGTCATTATATTACAGATGGCGTAAACGACTTGCTCATTGGTCGGTAGGTCTTGACGAGCAACACGCGACAGCGATTCTGTTACAACTAGCAGTAGCGCTCTTCGCGGACGGATAACCACGCCCGACCCAGTTTGGGAGTCCACGATATAGTTGACAGGCACAACTGGTTCTCTGGGCTGGGGCGACATGGTATTGAATAGGGCCTGCAAGTGGGTCACGATACATGGCGTGACCCGCGCGACTGGAGCTTATTGGGGACTAAGCGAGACTAATTGGGGACTGGACACAAGAATAATATTCTAACGATGGATGACAGTTGTAGCTTCCGACTGATGAATACTAGGAAAATCAGTTCATAAATATCTTGTGTTATACGTTTCTTATCTTAAATGTCCGATTTAATATTGAGTTTACCACACTATCATAGGCACATAGCGATTTACGTAGTGCAGATAATCGACACGATGCTAGGCTGTATGTGTCTTTTACGGGATTTGCATTTTACATTGCTGTACGTTGTGATTTCGATAAGCACTTATATCTGACAAGTTGTCTAAATGCCCATAATCATAACACATGTATACGTTTGGCCTAAAAAAGGTTGTATTGCGCGAAAACTGGTACTCTTCATTATTAGTCAAGATCGCCAAACACAAGTACTTGCCGGTATTGCCATGGCAACCACCATAATAATCGATTAAAATTCATGATTTTCGTGATCATTTTCACCGGCAAAATGTTCCACTGCTTCTGCTTGAAATAATCCTTCGGACAATATAACTGAAATACGCTATTTCCGGACAGTTCGATTATTACGACCAAAACAAAACAAACTCCTATATGTTAACATGGAGTAATGGACCTCCTGCCTCCAACTGCGCCTAGCCTCGTTTTCGCGCGCGAGACTTGCACGCCCTATTATCAAAAGGGGTCACGCGTAGCCCAGTTTTAGCATATGCTCAGTTGCTACACAATAAAACACCTCTGCTGCACTGACAGGTGTCTATTTATGGGCCGGCCCCGCCTCGTCAAACACTTTGAGCTGTGTTAGTCCGCCAAGTTCACATCGTGCTATACGAACACTGTATACGGGCAACGCATGGTGTGTCTTTCGTTGTTGCTTTGTGTGTGAGTATTTTGTCGTCGTCATGTCTCTATTCGCCTGGATTGAATTCATCGACACTTCGACTCTGCTGTTGTTCCTCGTTGTCTTTCTCTGCGGACTATGGCTGCTGAGTCCTCCCGGTTCACCCGTCAACTGGCCGCCGGGTCCCAAGTCGTGGCCGCTGATCGGCAACGCTGATCTCTTCTGGAACAACGACCAAATACATCTGACGTTCACGAAACTAGCGAAGAAATACGGCCAGATAGTTCACCTGCGTATAGGACCGCGCGGACATGTGATCCTGTTGACGGGGCAGGATGTGATCCGTGAGGCGTTTGTCAACCAGGGAGAGTCCTTCGGCAACAGACTCTCCTTCCACCCGTTTGTGAAGTACACAAGCAAAGGCCGAGGTAAGTTTGCACTGTGGACATTTCGGGTAGATTACGAGGGATAAAGAGTGAGGCGATGAGAGATAATTTTGAGAGGGCGGAAGGGGGTAACGAAGAGAAGGAGAGGAAGAGGGGGGTGTGGCGAGTTGGTTGGGGATTGAACTATTTCCCACGACCCAGAAGTAATATGCGTTTACCAATGTACTGCACCTGGAAATACGCTAACGTCCCTCTTACAGGAATCCTTTCGGGACATGGCAAGAACTGGAAGATACTGAAACGATTCACACTGAGAACACTGAAAGACTTCGGCGTTGGCAAATCTTCTTTGGAGGAGAAAATCAAAGAGGAACTGGACTTCTTTGCTGCAGAGATCCACTCAAAGGGAGGAGAGCCTTTTGATTTAAAAATGCTCATTGAAAACGCTGTCTCCAACATTATGTGTTCAATGGTGTTTGGTGAAAGGTTAGGGTCATTTTTATACATTAAATGCAGACGTACATTACACCACACACACGCACACGCACACGCACACGCACACGCACACGCACACGCACACGCACACGCACACGCACACGCACACGCACACGCACACGCACACGCACACGCACACGCACACGCACACGCACACGCACACGCACTCTCAGTCTCTGTCTGTCTGTCTGTCTGTCTGTCTGTCTGTCTGTCTGTCTGTCTGTCTGTCTGTCTGTCTGTCTGTCTGTCTGTCTGTCTGTCTGTCTGTCTGTCTGTCTGTCTGTCTGTCTGTCTGTCTGTCTGTCTGTCTGTCTGTCTGTCTGTCTGTCTGTCTGTCTGTCTGTCTGTCTGTCTGTCTGTCTGTCTGTCTGTCTGTCTGTCTGTCTGTCTGTCTGTCTGTCTGTCTGTCTGTCTGTCTGTCTGTCTGTCTGTCTGTAAAACGCAGTCGCCGCGTGAAACGTTTTAAAATGCGACGCCGAGATCCTATCCCCCATCTTGACTAGATGTATTGTACCTGTACCTACCCTGTGATCGTGTATGGTTGTTCGGGCACCTCTTAAGATAATCTCACAATCCGTCTCCCACTTTGCCGGACCTTCGCTCTCAATTGTGGCTCGTAGAAGTTGAAACATGTTCACTCTTAAATAGCGTTACACAGTTTCAGTGACGCAATAATTTGGTAACATGACGCATAATCCACGCATCGATCACAACCTTATGAAATATTGAGCCTTCGACGTTCTTCACAAACTGTCAGCTCGATACATACAGAACTGACAGGGATGTGGGCCAACATACAGGCAGGCAGACAGACAGGATGGTAGTACAATGCGCAACGTGCTATACTTAACCTAATCTTCATTTCGTGTTGAAGGTATGATTACGATGACGAAGAATTCGCACATCTACTCCATGGTGTGACGTTCACATTGGATAAGGCTGGGTTCAATTCTACGCCCATGACTTGGATACCAGGAGCAGTTGCAATGGCATGTAGTGTAAGTGTTAGTTCACAGTACTATTAGCGTAAGTGTTAGATCACAGTACTATTACTGTAAGATCACAGTACTATTAGCCCATTCCATGTGTAATAAAATATGCCAGCACTGTGCATGGTTTGATACAAACATGAAGCTTGGGGTGCACGCATATACATACACATATACCGTGTACAGACACACATACACACACACACACCCACACACTCACACACACACACACACACACACACACACACACACACACACACACACACACACACACACACACACACACACACACACACACAAACACACACACACACACACACAAAACACACACACACACACACACACACCCCCCACACACACACACACACACACACACACACACACACACACACACACACACACACACACACACACACACACACACACACACACACACACACTCCAATGCACTTTACTTTGCTACTACCGTGTGCTCCAAACCATTACGACACGCTAAGTGATTAACATACAACTTAACCATGTGACATATAATGTCACTGGACAATTGAACAATTGTGATGCGCTTACTGAAGTATCGTACATGATACAGTAAATTACCGTATGAATGTAAGTAGTGCGTGTTTGGCTGCGTTTGCGTGTATGCAAGTGTGCGCACAAGTCGGACGATTGGCTAAGGACTAGGAGTTGCGTCGCACGTCGGGCAGTCGGTTCAACATCCGCGTCGACCAGGACAGGCGTCGAGCAGTGAGACGTAGGGTCGCTTAAGGACAAGAGGCAGCGCTGCATATCAGGCGAAATCGGGTCGACAGCCTGCTGAGCGTAGGGCTAGAAAACGGACGGTTGCGAGCATGGCTGGATAGATCGTGCTGAAGTCAGCACCGGGTCAACATTCAACATACAATGCGCGAACCCAATAAATTATGTTTAAGTACGAACCCGTTTTTGGACGGTATGAATGAAAGTAATGCGTGTTTGGCAGTGTTTGCGTGTATGCAAATGTATGCGCAATTGAGTGTGCCTGTGTACGGCCCTGTGCCTGTGTCTCGGTGTAACCTGCCTGCTTGCCTGCCTGCCTGCCTGCCTGCCTTCCTGCCCGCCCGCCGCCCGCCCGCCCGCCCGCCCGCCCGCCCCCCGCCCGCCCGCTTCCGCCCCCCGCCCGCCCGCCCGCCCGCCGCCCGCCCGTCCGCCCGCCCGCCCGCCCGCCCGCCCGCCCGCCCGCCCGCCGCCCGGCCCGGGCCACCTGCCCGCCTGCCCGCCTACCTGCCTGCCTTCCTCTCACACTCTCTAACTTACACATGTATGAAACATATACGTGAGGCCTGTAAATCGGTTGATGAGACATACTACATTGATTAGCTTTGCCGTCATAAACGCAAACTATTGTGATATATCTACGTGTGTTTCATGTTTAGCCAACAATGAGGAAGGTAGTCGATATTGACCGTGATATAAAGGAGTTCGTGCGAAAGAAAACGGCTGAACACAGAGAAACGTTTGACGAACAAAACATTCGGGATTTCATAGATATCTACATAAAGGCGGAAAAAGACGGAGAAGAAAACGGGGCGTTGACATGTAAGAATGAAATTGTATTTGACATAGACTGAATAACAAAGTTTGATTCTAGTTATTGCCTATTAATCGCATATCACTTAAACGCATGTGTCCGTAGTCAGTGAGTTTTTCGTATTTATAATTGTAAGTAAAGCACAACCGTAAATTTAATACAGTAATCTTCATGATGTTTCTCGTGGTCATAAAATGCATTGCTGTTTATTACTAAACAACCCACATCTAATGGATCATATAACGTATTATACTATATATTAACCTACACATAAATAGTTCTCAAACTGTTACTAATTGAGGAACTGGTTATCATTAATTTGACACAGCAGTATTATTATGATGTTTTCCGCAGTCACAGCTGCCAGCTTCTGTTGTGTCGCTTGCGTCACTTGGTTTTGTTTATGGCGATCCGACGCCACTTTTCTAGTGGCGTCGGATCGTGTGAGTGTGCGGGCATGTGAGTGTGCGGTCGTGTGAGTGTGCGGGGGTGTGAGTGTGCGGGCGTGTGAGTGTGCGGGCGTGTGAGTGTGCGGGCGTGTGAATGTGCGGGCGTGTGAGTGTGCGGGCGTGTGAGGTGTGCGGGCGTGTGAGTGTGCGGGCGTGTGAGTGTGCGGGCGTGTGAGTGTGCGGGCGTGTGAGTGTGCGGGCGTGTGAGTGTGCGGGCGTGTGAGTGTGCGGTCGTGTGAGTGTGCGGGTGTGAGTGTGCGGGCGTGTGAGTGTGCGGGCGTGTGAGTGTGCGGGCGTGTGAATGTGCGGGCGTGTGAGTGTGCGGGTCGTGTGAGTGTGCGGGGTGTGAGTGTGCGGGCGTGTGAATGTGCGGGCGTGTGAGTGTGCGGGGGTGTGAGTGTGCGGGCGTGTGAGTGTGCGGGCGTGTGAGTGTGCGGGCGTGTGAGTGTGCGGGCGTGTGTGTGTGCGGGCGTGTGAGTGTGCGGGCGTGTGAGTGTGCGGGCGTGTGAGTGTGCGGGCGTGTGAGTGTGCGGGCGTGTGAGTGTGCGGGCGTGTGAGTGTGCGGGCGTGTGAGTGTGCGGGCGTGTGAGTGTGCGGGCGTGTGCGTGTGCGGGCGTGTGAGTGTGCGGGCGTGTGAGTGTGCGGGCGTGTGAGTGTGCGGGCGTGTGAGTGTGCGGGCGTGTGAGTGTGCGGGCGTGTGAGTGTGCGGGCGTGTGAGTGTGCGGGCGTGTGAGTGTGCGGGCGTGTGAGTGTGCGGGCGTGTGAGTGTGCGGGCGTGTGAGTGTGCGGGCGTGTGAGTGTGCGGGCGTGTGAGTGTGCGGGCGTGTGAGTGTGCGGGCGTGTGAGTGTGCGGGCGTGTGAGTGTGCGGGCATGCGTGACCGAGCATAATGAGTCTAACACTAAGCACTGTATGTTACAGATGAGAACTTGTTCCAACTAATCGTTGACCTGTTCCTCGCTGGTACTGAGACTACGAGTACTGCGCTGCTTTGGGCCTTTCTCTATATGATATGTCACCCGGACATACAGACAAGGTGTAGAGAGGAAATCGCCGAGGTACGAATATATACTGGCTTAGGTAATGTCGACATTTCACCATAATGCAAAGGTTGGTTTATGGGTAATGCTCGGTGTTAAATTATGAAAGTATGACGTTTGAAGACTGGAGCTTTAATGACCCTGAGGTTTTCTAAATGTTGTGAACTAAGTTTTGCGGACACGAAAACATGTGACCATGTCAAATAATGTCGCTTCGTCTGCGGTATCGATTTAGTGTTATATAAACACGTAACAATAATAATTTTGGTTGACATCAGAGGTAAAAATAGAATATTACAAATGAAACGTGTCCAATGTAACACATATAAAACAGGACCATACAGAAACATATCAGATGTAATATTGTGTTGGTAACACAAATAATAAATAACTGGAAGGAAAGGTATTTTTTGAAAAACCTAGACTATGCAGAAGAATAACAAAATACAAATTCACAGATCATGAAAAGGTCACGTGTTTACTCCATATTATAAATGAATGTAGCATGTGAATTATTGGTCCTACCCAGGTAATTGGTCAAGACAGGCGGCCGTGTATGAAGGACAAAGGAACACTACCGTACGTGGAGGCTGCCATACTTGAAATGCATCGTCTTGCAAGTATTGGCAAGTATTGGTCGATATATTGCAATTACTTTTATATCACTACGAATTGTTCCATGATGACTCGTCCGTAGTATAATCATTATCAAGAGAGGCACAGGAAGGATGGGTAAGAAACTGGAGCCTCTCGTTCCGAACGTTATCTTAGTGGCAGGGCAGAACTATCAATATCATGTTGGAGCCTTGGTGGGCAACACGTCCACTTCGAACAGATCAAATGTCCCAAACTACCACTGCCAGCCCCGGCAGCAGCGAAATGCTAACGCTACAGATCCGACTTTGGGGCTTTGCAAATAAAAATAAAATTAAATTGGATAGGATCAATATAATATAGTCACAGCAGTAAACTGATATTCAAAATACTACAGCCGCAGGAGCCATTACTCACGTGACCTCCGAGCCGGTGACATTAAGGGGCTTCCATCTGCCCAAAGAAACATTGGTCATTCCCAACCTCTACGAGTCTCACATGGACCCGGCCTGCTGGACAGACCCGTTCGCCTTCAACCCTGACCGTTGGCTGGACGAGAACAACAAGTTGAAAAAGACCACGCCGGCTGCTTTCATGCCGTTCAGCGTCGGTACGTAATCTAAGAGTATTACGTGTTAGAGGTGCGCGTGGGGCGTTTCAGATAGCTTACGGCGATGTATGTGTTTTGTAAGGATACTTATTCCTTGAGATGCGACAATAAATATAATAAGCATTGCAAAACCCCTTTCAGCAGACCAGTAGCGTATATAAACGATGCCCCGACATCACTGACACTACTAAGGGTTTATTATACAATAACTCCTAACGGTTCGTTCGGTGTGAGCACAATTCATCACACGACTATTGTACATTTATATGACATTTTGCAGTAAAAATAAAATAATGTTGTATACATGTTCACCAGGATGTGATCAGATTTATAATTTTCGTTCATGCTGAACTTGTCAGTATATTATACTTCAATTACTATTCCAGGATATCGGAAGTGTATGGGAGAAACACTCGCCAAGATGGAGATGTTCTTGTTCGTTACGACGTTGCTGCAACGGTTCGACTTCCGCATGGTGGATGTCGACAATCCTCCAAGCTACACGGACGCGGTATTAGGAATGACGAGATGTCCGCTCAAGTATAAGATGATTGCGACCAGAATTTAAAGACACACCACTTGGTCGCATGACTGCTTCGATAATCGCATTAATGCATTAGTGGAGATGTGTTTTACGTCTAGCTGGACATAATGCTATGTCAGCGAGTGTTCCTTTTTATACAGTGTGTCGGTTCCTTTGCCTGTTTCACTGTCTTATGTGTTTCGTATGCAATGAGTTTTGTTATGTTTCCTGGTTTTCTGAAATACCAGTGTTTACGTTATTAATCTTGCGCAAATATGAAAAGATTGCGAACAAATGTGAAAGCACCCTACTGCTGACTTAATGTTTTGGTGGTGATATATTATTACCTCTAGCAGGATCCCTGCCAGCGAGTAATCTCTTTCATAATGTTTTGTTTTACGTTGTTTTGTTTTGTCTTTTGTGTGTCTTATGCAAGGAGCTCGGTTATGCTTCCAGATTCTCTGTACTGCCTGTGTTTACTTTATGCTTTTGTTTATATTCATTTATTCTGATGTCTTAACGTTCTTTTGGCAATGGAAAACACTACCCTCGTGCATGAACCAACGCTGGAGAACGGTAACAGTTATGTAATATGCATTGTGCATTTATTTAAACAAATTCTGATAGCGTCGTGTTTCCAAATGACGATGTATATGATCAATATGAAGACGACCGCCATATTTTAGACTTCACGAATGTAGGCTACGTTGCACTTCTTTCGCAACATTACTGTAGAGGTTATTGAAAGCGTTGCTGAAAGTCAACATGTCATATATTTTATCATAATATATATATATATATATATATATATATATATATATATATATATATATATACACGCACTCACCACATCACAAACCACAAAACACACACACACACACACACACACACATACATACCCACTCACGCACATACACACATACATACATATGTAAATATGTATTATATATACATATTTACATATGTATGTGTGTGTGTGTGTGTGTGTGTGTGTGTGTGTGTGTGTGTGTGTGTGTGTGTGTGTGTGTGTGTGTGTGTGTGTGTGTTTCGTGAGTGTGTGTGTGTGTGTGTGTGTGTGTGCGTGTGTGTGTGTGTGCATATATATATATATATGTGTGTGTGTGTGCGTGCGTGCGTGCGTGCGTGCGTGCGTGCGTGCATGTCTGTAACTGCGATACGGTCACAACAAGTTCCTTCTTGTTAAGGGGCTATTTGTTAAGAGTTAACTAACCCATAGAACATAAATGGTTTGTTTGGCGATGTTTGATCCAATAATTATGGTAACTGTATTCTTTCATATCCGTGGAGACAAATAAGCTTATGATATGGGTTTATTTCTCACAATAGTGGTTTTAGAATATGGATATTTGGGTGACATAGCTGAACGTTGGTGCTTGTACATACAGCCACTGCTTCTGTTTAAATACACTTGATGTACGGCGTGTATCAATTCTCTTGTGCACATCCAGTGAATGTGACGGCGTTAGACAGTATCATGTGTAAGACAGTATCATGTGATGTGTCAAAACAATAATTAATGTTATACATGTTGTGTAGCTTGGAATATATAACTAGTCTAGTTTGTCAGGTCGACGAAGCAGCATTATTGTTCCTTTGTGACCACGAAGGTGGTGATTAAAGTGACGAACATTCTGCAAGATTCATAGTTCTGTTGTAATCGAGAATTTTAAGCCATTTCGTATTATAGCGTAATACTAAAAGATCAGTGAAACAATATAATATTGAAGCGTGCATGCGTGCGTGCATGCGTGCGTGTGCGTGTCCTCTCCTTCACATACACATTCTTACACATGCATGCCTTACATGCCCATTTAGATAACCATTCACATTGGTCTTACAGATTTCGTATTGACAAACTTAAAGCAAATTGATGTACTTAAGGCAAATGTATAGCAAAAGGGGGAGACAAATAACCGAAATATGTTAGAGTTGTTATTATTGCTTGAAAAAAAGAAAAACATGTAAATGTACCAGATTAATAAAGAAAACGATATCTGGCAATGCAACAATATTACAGACAGAGAATATCAAACGGTGGAACATTCCTTACACAAATTCTCGGTTGGTAGCGAAAATCCGGCGACGGATGTTTGTTGACTTAAGAGTAGCTGCTGGAGCTGAACATAGAATCCACTTGACACTGTATATTATGACTGTATTATTAATGACGTGTAGACTTTGCACAGTTGATTGGTCTATCGTATTAGTTATCGTCAACATAGTTACCTGCATTGATCTGCCCAGAAGGAATCATGTGATCTAGCGCATTCCACCAGTTACGACTCGCTTGAGAAAGGCCTGGCGACACACGCGCACGCACGCACGCACACACACTCGCATTCACGCCCCTACGCACCCCGTCACACATACATATACACACCCGCGTGGGCAGAAGTCAAATCGCTTCTTTCTAGACGTTCGTTCTTTTCTTTGGACTAACAAATCGCGATACGTGTAGGAAAACACAGCGAAAGTTAAATAAAGTTATGCATTTATATGTTTTAATATGCTTGATTTTCTGGGAAACCTTTCTCCTATCAATGAAAACTGAATTTGAATCTTCAGATTATGGTCACGTAACATCAAAAAGATATGACTGTCTGCGCCAAAAGCACACGCCCGTTAAAAAGTTCCCACAAAGCGCCTTGAGGGCGACCAACTCTAGTAAGTCACCTGCTTTGAAAAAACTCTCCACGTTGTCGACGGTCAGCTCTATTTCACCGGTGTAAATGTGTCCCACGACGTAGGTCAGTAGCTCTGTTTCTATCGTCAGCCGGACTGTGGCTGACGTGGTTTCTTCAAGATCACTTGTAAACATTGCCTTGAAGTAGTCACTTACAGCCGACAGAACGCTTCGGTGACACCGGATGTGCACATCACCCGACTACAACGTCACATCCGTGTATTGATCATCCGGGCGCACTTTCTGCAAACCTCTCATCAAGTGGCACTGACATGGCGTGCCAACACACTTTTCGGTTTTCGTGGTAGTGACATCTACAACAAAAGGACATTTTCCAATTTGCACCTCGCTAAGAAAAATACTGAAAACGGCTGACTAGTTGAATGAGACATCAAAAGAACATAACATTTTAACCACACTATTTACAGACACAAAATTAATAGAATATTGCCATGTACTGGAGACAACTAACAAACAACGAAGTTCAAGAAAAGGCGATAAAAGGTAGTTCTACACTACGACGACTGGTGTAGGTTTACAACACAAGCCTTCTTCCTGGCGAGTTAGGACGAAGTTCGACTGCATAATCGTTGTCAGCCTAAAACTAAACCCTAATCCTAACCCTAAAACTAAACTTAATGCAGAACACGAATACTCCGAGCTATAACTAACGCTAACCCCAACCTTTAGTGGCTACAACCATTACTAATTATAATAATAACCGTAACTCAAATAAACAATGCCGACTTCATCCACATGTAATTATAATGATTACTTTCACTCTAATTAATAATGACAATGAACATTCCGCCGGCGTTTGACTGGAAATATCAGTTGTTAAATAATTATATTCTGAGCGTCGAGCGTCGAGCGTCGAGCGTCGAGCGTCGAGCGTCGAGCGTCGAGCGTCGAGCGTCGAGCGTCGAGCGTCGAGCGTCGAGCGTCGAGCGTCGAGCGTCGAGCGTCGAGCGTCGAGCGTCGAGCGTCGAGCGTCGAGCGTCGAGCGTCGAGCGTCGAGCGTCGAGCGTCGAGCGTCGATGGATATCCGGAAAGCTCATTGTGTATGGATGTATCCTACCATGAATCAATGACAATTGATTCTTTGTGTGTGTGACTGTGTCAGCGTGATTGTGTGTTGTTTATATATATATATATATATATATATATATATATATATATATATATATATATATATATATATATATATATATATATAGCATATATATGCATAAGGCTACGCTACGGCAAACCCACTGACACCAGCGCGTATGATGCATGTAGTACTATAGGCTAAGCAACAGTTTAAGCACAATGACCTGTGGTGCCATTTGTAAACTATTCTCATCGGTAAGACTCGAGCTTTAGAGAATAAAACTTACACATCGTCATATTTATACGACATTGATATTTAATTTAATACCCACGAGATCATTCAAGTGTGTCCAATACGGACAGGTAGCGACGCCTAGTGAATGACATACATATCATAGGGAAGCCACAAAGTTAGGCGGATTAACACAAAGTATAGTATAGTATAGTATAGTATAGTATAGTATAGTATAGTATAGTATAGTATAGTATAGTATAGTATAGTATAGTATAGTATAGTATAGTATAGTATAGTATGGGTTCTACAACATCAGACTTTTTTAATGTTTCGAATGGTGTTCGACAAGGTGGGATTTTGTCCCCATATTTATTTATCGTATACATTGATGATCTGAGCAATATGCTAAATAGTACTGGTATAGGTTGCCACATACACAACTGCTGCATTAATCACGTGTTCTATGCTGATGACATATGTGTTATAGGGCTTGCAAGTGGGTCACGATACATGGCGTGACTCCGCGCGACTGGAGTTTATTGGGGACTAAGCGAGACTAATGGGGGACTGGACACAAGAATAATATTCTAACGATGGATGACAGTTGTAGCTTCCGACTGATGAATACTAGGAAAATCAGTTCATAAATATCTTGTGTTATACGTTTCTTATCTTAAATGTCCGATTTAATATTGAGTTTACCACACTATCATAGACACATAGCGATTTACGTAGGGCAGATCATCGACACGATGCTAGGCTGTATGTGTCTTTTACGGGATTTGCATTTTACATTGCTGTACGTTGTGGTTTCGATAAGTAGTTATATCTGACAAGTTGTCTAAATGCCCATAATCATAACACATGTATACGTTTGGCCTAAAAAAGGTTGTATTGCGCGAAAACTGGCACTCTTCATTATTAGTCAAGATCGCCAAACACAAGTACTTGCCGGTATTGCCATGGCAACCACCATAATATCGATTAAAATTCATGAATTCCGTGATCATTGTCACCGGCAAAATGTTCCACTGCTTCTGCTTGAAATAATCCTTCGGACAATATAACTGAAATACGCTATTTCGGGACAGTTCGATTATTACGACCAAAACAAAACAAAGTCCTATATGTTAACATGGAGTATATGGACCTCCTGCCCCCAACTGCCCCAGCCTCGTTTTCGCGCGCGAGACTTGCACGCCCTATTGCTCCTAGTCCTAGTGGGCTTCATGGTTTGCTGAGCATATGTGCAAATTTTGGGCTTGTAAATGATGTGGAATATAACCCTATCAAGTCGTGTATGGTCTTCAAACCACGTGGTTTTAACCTGAAATGTCCAGATATGTATATTAACGTAAACAAGCTTGCATATGTCAAAGAAGCAAAATATTTAGGTGTGATAATATGCAATGACCTGAAAGATGACGGTGATATTTTAAGACATCTTCGAAATTGGACAGACAGACAGACAGACATATAAACCGTCCGTCGGACCGTCCGTCCGTTTTTCTGCCTTTCTGTCTGTCTATCTCTATCTCCGTCTGCCTATATATATATATATATATATATATATATATATATATATATATGTGTGTGTGTGTGTGTGTGTGTGTGTGTTTGCATGCTTGTGTGAAAGCATGCATTCCTGCGTCTGTTCGTGTGTGTACGTGAATGCGCAGGAGCCATGAGTGCAGAAAGCATTCCCTTGCTGGCGTATGTGCATGTGTGCATGTGTGCATGTGTGTGTGTGTGTGTGTGTGTGTGTGTGTGTGTGTGTGTGTGTGTGTGTGTGTGTGTGTGTGTGTGTGCGTACCCGCGCGTTAATGTGCACGTGAATGCCCGTGTTTGAGCATGTAGGAATGCGTTATCGTGCATAGATTCCAGTAAATTAACTATATATATATATATATATATTATATATATATATATATATATATATATATATATATATATATATATATATATATTGATTGAAACGGTGGGACAGATGGAGAAGTCGATAAATGGACCTGAGAATTCACCAAAATCTGTGGGAATGTTGCTTTCAGAAGTCCAATTCTGTAATTGCATTTCAAGTATTTCTCTTTATCCAGAATTGTCATAACTTTATAATAGTTTTAACATATAATATGGTTTATATGTGAACTGTCGTCTAGTGTTAATTCTCCCGTGGTCAGTCGGTTGATCGGTTGGTTTTTCGGTAAAACGTTCGATCATCACATTAGTCAGTTTTTCGGTCGGTCGGTCGGTCTACTGGTCTGCGGCTATGAACCAAAATAGACAAAAATGCAGCAATTTTAAGATTAAAACTTAAATTACTCCGTAAATAATGAAGATTTTAAAACAATTCAAAAAGTATAATTAACTACATATTAGTATCTATCACATGGTACCATTTAAATGATGATATAACATATTCTACGTTTGTGTTGATATACCTAACTACTACTAGCAGGGCGGATATTACATATATGTACATTTATATTCACTCTACAAATCACGACCTTAAATTTCAGCTAGGTCCAACATCGTCTCATACCTTATGTAACGTTTTTACAGCCTATTTTGATCCACACGATCATGCACAGATTTGCCTAACACGTTCTGGTCATGGCATAGTCAAAGAAGGACATGCATATTGCACATAGAACACACGATTTTTTTGCCTTGTTTATATAAATTTCATATATATTTTAAAGATTTAGCACCTAAATATTGAATGCATTCTGTGATTAGATTACACGAAAATTGGATATATACTAATAACACATGTAATATAGGGTATTAATAAACTGAAAATATATATGTATATTATATACTATATAATATATATGTATATTATATACTATATACATACAAGTGATAGTGTACGCCCTCTTGTTTTGAACCCAGCAATCAAGGATGGTCTATGTTGGCCCGTCACTCTATA
>JAODUO010000292.1:452500-460000 GCA_025642075.2 Ridgeia piscesae
TACGCAAACCACAAAAATGCGTTTGCTCTGTTGTTTTGATGAAACAATACAAAAGTTCTTTGTATATTACAAGATAAGTTTATATATGTAATAATATGTTGTATTGTAGAACATCCATGCTAAATACACATACAACATACATAAGATTTTGTGTTTTATTTAAACAGATACGATTATCAAAATAAACATATACATTCCATTTTCAAAATCTTCATAATAATAAAATATTTGAGTACTTTCAGAAATAAAATTTATGAATGCATGCTTAGGAATGCGTGCTCTTGCTCATTAATAACTTGTAACTGTTTTGTAGTGAAAGTTATAGTAACGCAGGACCAAAAGTATTTGAGCGACACCAAATATCAGAGTGTCCCCTAACCGATGGATTTTTGTATATATATATATATATATATATATATATATATATATATATATATATATGATAATATATATGATGTGTTGACTGTCAGTAACGCTTTCAAAAACGTCTACAGTAATGTTGCGTAAGAAGTGTAACATTGCCAACATTCGTGAAATCTAAAATATGGTGGTCGTCTTCATATTGATCATATACATCGTCATTAGGAAACACGACGATATCAGGATTTGTTTAAATAAATGCACAATGCATATTACATAACTGTTATCGTTCTCCAGCGTTGGTACATGCACGAGGTAGTGTGTTCCCATTCTCAAAAGAACGTTAAGACATCAGAATAAATGAATATAAACAAATGCATAAAGTAAACACAGGCAGCACAGAGAATCTGGAAGCATAACCGAGCTCCTTGCATAAGACACACAAAAGACAAAACAAAACAACGTAAAACAAAACATTATGTAAGAGATTACTCGCTGGCAGGTATCCTGCTAGAGATAATAATATATCACCACCAAAACATCAAGTGTCAAATATCGAAGCAGTCAACAGTAGGGTGCTTTCACATTTGTTCGCAATCATTTCATATTTGCGTAAGATTAATAACGTACACACTGGTATTTCAGAGAACCAGGAAACATAACAAAACTCATTGCATACGAAACACATAAGACAGTGAAACAGGCAAAGGCAAAGGAACCGACACACTGTATAAAAAGGAATACTCGCTGACATAACATTAAATCAAATTTTATCTCGTAACAAAAAAATTACATTCTACATAATCAAACAACAAGAACAGTATTGTTACGTGGTGGTCACATAGCACATTTTGTGCCGTCTTCCTGTGACCCAAAAATATAAACTTCGAAATTATATATATATATATATATATATATATATATATATATATATATATACACGTATATACTTATCCACGTACACTCATTTGCACGACAACGGACTGGGGGAATTTGAGAAGTGTGTATTTTTTAATGAAAACAATTAGTTACACTCTACACATCTGGGATTTAAGCAATGTACTTGGTTAAGATAGTTAGATAAATATTGTTTAGATAGTAGAGATTTGAACTTATGTCTGGGTTTGACATTTTGAATGTTATACTTAAGGTTATTCCATAGTTCTATAAAATGATATCTAGGTAATTTTCTGTGCGTACTAGGTTATGTTGTCTCGTAATTCTGGTGTTAGTGGCTAGATTATTGTTTGGTATATACTGTTCGAAGGATTTAGGCAGAGTATTATGACGATAATCATACATAAATAATGAGACATGTAACTTGTGTATATCAGCAATTTTAAGTATATTTTCAGAATTAAAAATAGGATCCGTGTGACTTCTATATCTCAACTCAACTTGTTATGTTTTTTTGAGAAGATTTACATTTGTGTATTTCGGTGTACTGTTTTCGATTGGATAAGTAACTGCCAAACCATTTATTACTTATTCCCCGAATACCATAAAAATTTAATTTATACAGCAAAATATCATGGTCTATTGTATCAAATGCTTTTGAAAGGTCCAGAAACACAGGCAAAGTAGGTTTTTTTGTTATTTTATCATTTGGTACTGAAATGTCCTTGAGCAAATGCAATATTGGGTGAACAGTAGAATGTTTTGCTCGAAACCCATACTGGTATTTATACAGAATGCTACATTTTTCTAAAAACATCATCAGTCTATTGCAGACAATTTTTTCCATTATTTTAGAAATCGCAGGTAAAATTCTTATGGGTCAATAATTGTTGAACAGTTTGTTTTTACCTGATTTAAAAATGGGCACGACTTTGACAGTTTTAAAATGGATAGGTTTAGTATATGCTCAAGCGGAGTGGTTATTTCGTGTATTGTCGCTTGTAGTAGTTTAGTGAATAGACCATGGACATCTTCGGTGCATTTAGTTTTAAGATTACGTACGATAAGTTCTATTTCTGTTTTTTGTGTAGGATGCATGAAAAAAATTACTGGATAGTTTCCCTTTAGATGTGCTTCAAATTGCTTAACAGGAGTACCTATTGAATTGCTTATTGTTTTACCTATTCCAACAAAAAAATTATTAAATTCTTCCGCGATTTGTTTAATTTTTTTTCTTCATGTCCATTTATGATGAAGGCTTCAGGGAACTTAGAGAATTATTTTTGTTTGTGTATTGCTTGTCGTAGTATAGCCCATGTTTCTTTGATGTTATGTTTACGTGCTTCTAGCATTTCTGCATAATAAGCACGTTTTGCTGCTCGTTTGATCTTATTAAAAACTCTACAATATTCTCTATATTTATTAATCGTTTCTGGATTAGGTCTACTTAGTTTCTTTCGAAGTAACTGCTTTATTTAGTGATGAAGTCAATATGCCCGAAGTAATCCACGGTTCTCGTTTAATGTATTTTTTCTTAACCTTCATATGTTTAACTGGACGGGATATTTCGAAAAGTGATTTGTATATTATAATGAAATTATCATAAGCTTCATTTACATCGGCTGTGGATAGCATAGTAGAGTAATCGGCCATGTTTAACAGAATTCTAAACGATGCAATGTTTCTTGGGGTCAACTGTCGTACCTGCCTATATATTGTTTTTTGGGACGAGGTGTACCATATATTATATGAAATATACCAGAATGATCGGCTACATCTGTTACGATAATTCCCGATTCATAATTAGGGTGATTATGATTTAAATATATGTGGTCTATAAGTGTTGCCGAGTTTGACGTTATTCGTGTTGGTTTGGTTATATGCGGTATAAAACCTTGGGATATTACATTATCTACGAAGTCGTTGGTTTTTTATGGTTAACAAATTTTACAAATTAATGTTGTAATCGCCCATCAGATAAGCACTTTTATTTTCATTTGATATTTTATCCTGTATTTCTATTATTTTGCTTATAAACATATCTACATCTGCACGAGGAGCTGAATTATGACGATAAACTACACCTACTATAATAGGTTTATTTTGGTTATCTTGAACTTAAAAAATATAGATTCAAAAACATGGGGAATAAATATGGAGATCTTCGCGTTTAGTGTATGTCAAGTTTTCGTTAATATATATACCTACTCCACCATGGCCATCATCATTTTGCAATCGTGTGTTAAAAAGTAAACTATGGTATCCGTTTATATTGTATTCCTGAGAACCCCAAATTCTAAATATTTCTGTTAAGCCAATTATATCAAGTTTGAGGCCATCTGATGATAAATTACAAAATAATTCTTGCAAAGAATCCCAGTGCGCCTCTAAGCTGCGACAATTTATACATAACATCGATAGAGAAATGTTATCACTTTGGAAAGCTTTTGAGAATCCAACCAGGGTCAAATATTTACACTCATTCGTATTTTTTTAAAGGTGAGTCATGATACATTTCATCTTCGTAATGATTAATTTCAGTGTATAACTTTGTAAAGTCAAAGTTTCCATTTGTTTGGATCAGGTCTATGTTAATATTATCATCCATTTACAAACACGATAGAGGATATCATATTAAACCAATTAACCCAGTCAATCGTCTTTACATTACTACCAGAAGCAACGTAGAACAGCTGAGGAAAACAACAATAATGCATAGCACTAATTAGCTTAGAACTTTCTGTGTAGCATGGCATCGTATCATTAATCGTAATTGTACGTGTAATAGTAAACAAAACTGAAATCGTACGTATATATATATATATATATATATATATATATATATATATATATATATATATATATATATATATATATATAAACTAATAAAAACATAAGGAAACAAGGATAGTAAGGATAGCAAACTGGCTGGACTCTCACTCAGTATGACATAATTATATATGTACAATGCGAAACAAATGCAGCAACTAAACCATCTACAGCAACAACCGAGGTGAAGTAGCATCAAGGACCACACACAGAGCATAATGACAATTGCATCCTAGTTGCAAACCATTTAAACGGTAAATAATATCTGCAAATAAGTTATACCATGAAGCATTGCAACATGAGAGTAATGGAATGGAAAAGTTACAAAAGATCAAACATTAAGTCTTGCTTTTAACACAATGTAACTAAGCAAAAACATGAGCGACAAACTCAGCCGCTGCGCATTATCATTTCCTAAAATAAGTCAGGACTTATTTCTTTTTGTAGTGCATACATCAGTACAAACTATTCTTAATCCTCCAAAATAGCGACCGACGCATGCAAACAGTGCCTCCTTATTGCAACACACAGCTAGAGCATTTATAGTAACTCTCAATGACAGCGTGGTCAATATTTAGGCCGTATGTTACCACAATGCATCATATTCGCAACCGATTCACAAGATGTATAATCAACATTTTCTAAGATAGTTCTGGGAACGTATCTTTTTGTGTTGCATGTGAATTTGAACACTATTACCATTAGTTGTTAATTTATAGAATCTGAAAGATATACGTTTCATCAATCTATCCTCTACGAAACCTATCATCGGGGAATTTTTTTATTGTTAATAGTATTTTTTTTGGACAATTATTTCAGCCAAAGCCATACAAAGAGGACAGAAAGGAATGATACTATTATAGATGTTGTCTACATAGATACATTATATTATATTATAAAGTTTGTATTCAGCTTAGGAAGGAATGGTTAGTGGTCTTGTGATTTGAGACCGTTAGGTAATTATGTAGCAGATACAGTTTATCATGTTTGTGGCAATGAATATTTTAACGAAATTAAATTAATACCTCATTTACCTTTGTGTAAAATAAAATAAAAAATATAAAATAGTATTCTTCTGCATTGTGTGAAACATAAACGTAAAAAACCCAATGAATTATACGCATACTTGAGTGTGCATTCCACATGTTTAAGTTCTGAGAGTCTTTATATGAAAACAAAGAATACTAACTTTATTAGAACAAATAATATTATGATTATGATTAGTGGCAGAAAACATAGAACGTTACACACAAGAAACAAAAATGTATAACAATTAATTAACGTATGTAATGCAAATGCGAATGTGAAATGTAGTCCAAACTAGCTCCTACATTATAAAAAGAAATATTGATTACATACGAAGCAATGAGAAAGGTAGAATAACAACAAACCAAGTAGCAACAAATAACATCAAGGAACTTACATCCTTTCTTTGTCGTACCAGTTCTTACAGTTTTAGGAGGTCCTGTTCCGCAACGATCTCCTTCACGATACCATTGTTGGTTTTGACAAGAACCCGACCCGCGTATGTCCAGCAGCCTGCGACTTGTTTCTGCCGTTTGAGCTGACGCGTTCGATACGCCAGCATGGCCCGCTTGGCCGTCAGGTCTTCATTTACATTATGTCCAGCTAGACGTAAAACACATCTCCACTAATGCATTAAGTGCGGTTAGCTGTCCTATCGAAGTAGTCAGGCGACCAAGTGGTGTGTCTTTAAATTCTGGTCGCAATCATCTCATACTTGAGCGGACATCTTGTCATTCCAAATACCGCGTCCGTGTAGCTTGGAGGATTGTCGACATCCACCATGCGGAAGTCGAACCGTTGCAGCAACGTCGTAACGAACAAGAACATCTCCATCTTGGCGAGTGTTTCTCCCATACACTTCCGATATCCTGGAATAGTAATTGAAGTATAATATACTGACAAGTTCAGGATGAACGAAAATTATAAATCTGATCACATCCTGGTGAACCTGTATACAAAATTATTTAATTTTTACTGCAAAATATCACATAATTGTATAAAAGTCGTGTGATGAATTGTGCTCACACCGAACGAACCGTTAGGAGTTATTGTATAATAAACCCTTAGTAGTGTCAGTGATGTCGGGGCATCGTTTATATACGCTACTGGTCTGCTGAAAGGGGTTTTGCAATGCTTATTATATTTATTATCGTATCTCAAGGAATAAGTACCCATACAAAACACATACATCGCCGTAAGCTATCTGAAACGCCCCACGCGCACCTCTAACACGTAATACTCTTAGATTACGTACCGACGCTGAAAGGCATGAAAGCAGCCGGGGTGGTCTTTTTCAACTTGTTGTTCTCGTCCAGCCAACGGTCAGGGTTGAAGGCGAACGGGTCTGTCCAGCAGGCCGGGTCCATGTGAGTCTCGTAGAGGTTGGGAATGACCAATGCGTCTTTGGGCAGATGGTAGCCCCTTAACGTCACCGGCTCGGAGGTCACGTGAGAAATGGCTGTTGCGGCTGTAGTATTTTATATATCAGTTTACTGCCGTGACTATATTATATTGATCATATCATTATTTTATTTTATTTTTATTTGCAAAGCCCCAAAGTCGGATCTGTAGCGTTAGCATTTCGCTGCTGCCGGGGCTGGCAGTGGTAGTTTGGGGCATTTGATCTGTTCGAAGTGGATGTGTTGGCCACCAAGGCTCCAACATGATATTGATAGTTCTGCCCTGCCACTAAGATAACGTTCGGAACGAGAGGCTCCAGTTTCTTACCCATCCTTCCTGTGCCTCTCTTGATAATGATTATACTACGGACGAGTCATCATGGAACAATTCGTAGTGATATAAAAGTAATTGCAATATATCGACCAATACTTGCCAATACTTGCAAGACGATGCATTTCAAGTATGGCAGCCTCCACGTACGGTAGTGTTCCTTTGTCCTTCATACACGGCCGCCTGTCTTGACCAATTACCTGGGCAGGTACAATAATTCACATGCTACCTTTACTTCCAGTTATTTACTATTTGTGTTACCAACACAATATTACATCTGATATGTTTCTGTATGGTCCTGTTTTATATGTGTTACATTGGACACGTTTCATTTGTAATATTCTATTTTTACCTCTGATGTCAACCAAAATTATTATTATTATTTGTTTATATAATACTAAATCGATACCGCAGACGACGCAAACTTTACAGTGTTTGACGGGGTCACGTGTTTCCTGGCAGCAGAACTTAGTTCACAGCATTTAGAAAACCTCAGGGACATTAAAGCTCCAGTCTTTACACGTCATACTTTCACAATTTCACACAGAGCATTACCCATAAACCAACCTTCGTATTATGGTGAAATGTCGACATTACCTAAGCCAGTGTATATTCGTACCTCGGCGATTTCCTCTCTACACCTTGTCTGTATGTCCG
>JAODUO010000292.1:465000-561338 GCA_025642075.2 Ridgeia piscesae
TAACGTATTTCCAGGTGCAGTACATTGGTAAACGTATATTACTTCTGGGTCGTGGGACATTGTTCAATCCCCCAACCCCCTCGCCACACAACCCTCTTCCTCTAGCCCCTTCTCTTCGTTACCCCCTTCCGCCCTCTCAAAATTTTCTCTCATCGCCTCACTCTCTATCCCTCACTCAATCCGTTATCTTCCTGAAATGTCTACAGTGCAAACTTACCTCGGCCTTTGCTTGTGTACTTCACAATCGGGTGGAAGGAGGGTCTGTTGCCGTAGGACTCTCCCTTGTTGACAAACGCCTCACGGATCACGTCCTGCCCCGTCAACAGGATCATATGTCCGCGCGGTCCTATACGCAGGTGAACTATCTGGCCGTATTTCTTCGCTAGTTCCGTGAACGTCAGATGCATTTGGTCGTTGTTCCAGAAGAGATCAGCGTTGCCGATCAGCGGCCACGACTTGGGACCCGGCGGCCAGTTGACGGGTGAACCGGGAGGACTCAGCAGCCATAGTCCGCAGAGAAAGACAACGAGGAACAACAGCAGAGTCGAAGTGTCGATGAATTCAATCCAGGCGAATAGAGACATCACGACGACAAAATACTCACACACAAAGCAACAACGAAAGACACACCACGCGTTGCCCGTATACAGTGTTCGTATAGCACGACGTGAACTTGGCAGACTAACACAGCTCAAAGTGTTTGACGAGGCGGGGCCGGCCCATAAATAGACACCCGTCAGTGCGGCAGAGGTGTTTTATTGTGTAGCAACTGAGCATATCCTACAACTGGGCTACGCGTGACCCCTTTTGATAATAGGGCCTGCAAGTCTCGCGCGCGAAAACGAGGCTAGGCGCAGTTGGAGGCAGGAGGTCCATATACTCCATGTTAACAAATAGGACTTTGTTTTGTTTTGGTCGTAATAATCGAACTGTCCCGAAATAGCGTATTTCAGTTATACTGTCCGAAGGATTATTATAAACAGAAGCAGTGGAACATTTTGCCGGTGACAATGATCACGGAAATCATGAATTTTAATCGATTATTATGGTGGTTGCCATGGCAATAGCGGCAAGTACTTGTGTTTGGCGATCTTAACTAATAATGAAGAGTGCCAGTTTTCGCGCAGTACAACCTGTTTGGGCCAAACGTATGCATGTGTTATGATTATGGGCATTTAGACAACTTGTCAGATATAAGTGCTTATCGAAACCACAACGTACAGCAAAGTAAAACGCAAATCTCGTAAAAGACATATACAGCCTAGCATCGTGTCGATTATCTCCAATACGTGATAGTGTGGTAAACTCAATATTAAATCGTACATTTAAGATAAGAAACGTATAACACAATATATTTATGAACTTATTTTCCTTGTATTCATCAGTCGGAAGCTACAACTGTCATCTATCGTTAGAATATTATTCTTGTGTCCAGTGCCCAATTAGTCTCGCTTAGTCCCCAATAAGCTCCAGTCGCGCGGAGTCACGCTATGTATCGTGACCCACTTGCAGGCCCTATTGTGTAACAACTGAGCTAAAACTGGGTTACGCGTGACCCCTTTTTAGAATTCAATACCAGGTCGCCACAGGGAACCAGTTGTGCCTGTAGTGTGACATTATACGAAAGTATCAAAGTAACAAACAGAAAAGGGCCATTGTCAACGCTGCACCAATGACCCCGGACCGAGACTCGGTCAACTATACCGTGGACTCCCAAACTGGGTCGGGCGTAGTTATCAGTACGCGATGTGATTGCGTAAAACGTGACCCGTAGCCCAGTTTTGCGTTGCCCAGTTTTGTTGACTATTACGGAGCGCTACTGCTAGTTGTAACAGAATTGCTGTCGCGTGCTCGTCACGACCTACCGACCAATGAGCAAGTAGCATCGCTTACACAGGCTCCGTGAGGTGGCAGCACTTTTAAGCCCCTCAACTCTGCCTGGGGAAAGAAACGCTCTGCATTTGTTAGGCCTTACCCCAGATTAGGGTAGAGACGCTGATTGGCTCTCAGGCCAACTACGAAATAAAAATAACGATATAAAATAACGATATACTTTTTCAAGATAATGATATTCTATGAAACGTATTTCTTTCTTGTGGGCAATTATTCACGGCGACATTATCGGTGAATAAAGAAGAGTGATTTGTCGGCTGTTCAGTGACACCTCTGTCTGTCTCTACCTTCGTGTCAATCCACCGTAAAACACAACATTGGCGACGAGGTAACGGGGGCACTTCAAGTCGGTGGATCTCGAGTGCCAACGTTCACGGAGACGCAAACGTTTGTGTCAAGGGTGGGAACGGTGGCTCCGAGCGTTTGAACTACACGTGGGTGTGCCAGGGACGGGGGTGACAGATGACACGCAGAAAAGCCTCATTATTGGGACTGGCTATTTAACGAGCTGCTCGGGAAATAACAGCCCGACGTCGCCTTATTAATTTTATTTCTCGAGCTGCTCAACAAATAAGGGACCTTATTTCTCGGGCAGATCTGGATATGCACACTCGTGGATTTAGGAGTATTTTAATGGAATCAAGTTGACAAACTAACTGTTTTGATGAGAAATAGGTCCCTATCGAGTTTTCTTATTCGTCGAGCTGCTCGAGAAATAACGTTCGACTCGGCTAGTTATTTGTCGAGCAAATTTGAACGTGCATGCATATTCTCATAGCAATGTTTTCGTGGCATGTATGATGTATATATTTATTCTTTTTAGTAAATATGACGCTGTCGGGTCGTTTCCTGCTTGTATTTATCAGTTCTTATATGAGAAACCAACACAACAAAAAAAATATATATATATATATATATATATATATATATATATATATATATATATATATATATATATATATGGTTCTGGACCCATGACTACGTAAATTTAAAAGCTTTTTAAGGTTATAAGGAACAAGCTAACAGCCACACAAACAAAGATGAAAAGACAAATATGTTGAACATAGCATACCCTGACAGAAAACACATCTGGGTAATGGAAATGACAAAGGTCGTAGACGAGGTATCTTGCACTATGTCAATTTTGTCTATTTCGTCTGTTTCGCATTTCTGCAAATTTTGCTAATGGGATAAGCGTACTGTTTTAGATTAAACCGAGTATGATGCTCAGTTTGTTCCAGCTGGTCAGGATTATGAGTTATACATATGATGCAATGATATATACATGTATATATATATATATATATATATATATATATATATATATATATATATATATATATATATTACTTACTTACTTACTTACTTATCCTCTTCGTCCCCAGTGGGACATAAGGCCACAACAATGCTTCGCCACAAGGTTCTGTCTTTTGCTGAGGCCTGAGCCTCACCCCAGGACAGCCCCATTTCTTTCAGCTCGGCCATTACTGATTGTCGCCATGTCATCTTTGGCCGTCCTCGTTTCCTTTTTCCAGGTGGTGTCCATCTCAGTGCCACTTTGGGGATGCTGTCTTGGGGCATTCGCAGAACATGCCCTAGCCATCTTAGTCGTCTGCGTTTGATTTCGAGGACAGCACTGTTGCAACTCGTCTTCTTATAGAGGTCCACGTTAGAAATTTTATTTGGCCAGAATATTCGGCAGATCTTTCTTAGGCATCTATTATGGAACGCATCGATCTTGGCCATGTCCCCTTTTACCACTCGCCAGCACTCTGAGCCATACAGTAGGATGGACTTCACATTACTGTTGTAAAGTCTTATCTTTGTTTTGGTGGTGTACTGGTTAGACTTCCAAATGTTCTGCAGTTTGGCGAATGCACAGCGGGCTTTACCGAGTCTTGCCTTGATGTCTTTTTGGCCTCCATTGTCTTTGCTGATGAGACTACCCAGGTAAGTAAAGTCCTGTACAAACTCAAGTGGTTCACCATTTACGGTAACAGGTGCGGTTGGTGTGGTGTTGATGCTCATCACTTGTGTCTTGGATGTATTGATGGTAAGCCCAGTTTGCTTTGCATATCTCTCTAATCGATCAGTTTTTCCTGCAGATGGTCAAGTTTTACTGATAGAAATGCAAGGTCATCAGCAAAGTGGATACCCCTGGGTTTATCTGATGTAGGTTTCCGCATAACCCAGTCGATGACGACCAAGAAGAGAATGGGCGAGAGGATACATCCCTGTCTAACACCCGATTTCACTGTGAACCACTCGGACGATGTATTATTGAGGATGACACTGCATTCAAAGTGGTTGTAGAACGTCTCTATCAATGAAACAATCTTTAGAGGTACTCCATAGGATCTTAGGATCTTCCACAGAGTGTCATGGTGGATACTGTCAAAGGCCTTTTTGAAATCAATGAAGTTGATATACAGTGGGCAGTTCCATTCTAGAGTCTGCTCTATGATGTTTCTCAATGCAAAGATCTGATCAGTGCACCCTCTTCTCTTCCGGAATCCCGCTTGTTCTTGCCTCAGCTTCTTGTCGATAGCTGTCTCGATTCTTCCAAGAAGGATTCTACAGAAGACTTTGCTGGGGATGGACAAGAGTGTGATTCCTCGCCAATTGTCACAGACTTGGAGGTTGCCTTTCTTAGGGATCTTTATAATGAGTCCTTTGCCCCAGTCACTTGGGATAGTCTCTTTGTCCCAAATGGTGTCGAACAAGTTAGTCAGGACTCTTGTAGCTGTACTGAGGTCGGCCTTCAACATTTCAGCATGAATGGAGTCTATGCCTGGGGCTTTTCCACTCTTCATAGCTTTGATGGCATTTTTAACTTCTGCTTCTGTTGGGGGACGGGTGTCGATGTTGAGGTCATCTGGCACTGGTGGGGGGTCGGCGGGTTCATCTGGCTGTGGGTGGTTCAGGACATCACAGAAATATTCAACCCATCTATCAGCTTGTTCACGTTCAGTTGTAATAGTGCTGCCATCTTTGCCTTTCACAGGGGCAGAGTGAGTAGTGTAGTTACCACAGAGACGCTTGGTGATCTTGTAGACAGTGCTCAGTTCACCTCTTGCTGCAGCACTCTCAGCTTCTGCTGCTAGCCCTTCTACGTAGGACCTCGTGTCATTCATGGCACTCTTCTTCACTTCCTTGTCTTTGCCTTTGTATGCTTCTTGGACTTGTTGTTCCATGCCATTCCTTGTGGTTCTTCTTCTTGTGGCCCAAGACTTTGGTAGCTACTTCGACATAGGTCTTCTTGATGGTGTCCCACTTGTTGGTAGCGTCGTGATCAGTCTCCTCTGATGTGTCTGTTAATGCATTGAAGCGGTTTCTCAGCTCCAAAACGAACTCCTGTTTGGTGACTGAGCATGCGAGTCTTGTGACATCTAGTTGTTTACGTCGCTGACTCTCTGGTACCACTTTGTGAAGCTTCAACTTGACGCGTGCGGTTACCAAATAGTGGTCACTATAAATGTCAGCTCCACGGCAAACTCTCACATCTTGAAGGGACCTACGCCATTTTCCATTGATGATAATGTGGTCGATTTGATTGCTTGTCCTACCATCAGGTGATTTCCAGGTGAGCTTGTGGATGTCCCGGTGTGCAAAGATGGTACCTCCAATTACATAGTTGTTGTTCAAGCAGTAGTCAACAAGGCGTTCACCATTGTCATTCATCACGCCACAACCATGTTTGCCCATGGCTCTTTCGCAGTTGGAGTTATCAGAACCAACTTTGGCATTCATGTCTCCGATGATCAGTAGCATGTCATGTTGTGGCACTTTGGCGGCTGCTTGTTGCAGCTGTTCGTACCAGTCTTCCTTGTCCTCTTTGTCAGATTCATTGGTTGGGGCGTAACACAGAATGATTGTAAGCTTGCAGTGTTTGGAGTTGAAGCGTGCTTTCATTATCCTATCGCTGATCGGTTCCCATTCCAGCAAGGTGTTGGCCTTCTGTTTGGAGATTACAAGGGCTACACCACGGATGTGTGTGTCCTCATGTCCTGAGTATAGTATGGTTGAACCATCATGGCTCACCTGTCGCCCGGACCCAGTCCATCGACACTCGCTAACCCCTAGGATGTCCAGTCTGTATCTTTTCATCTCACGGATGACTTGTGCTAACTTTGAGGCCTCGTTCATTGTACGGACATTCCATGTCCCTATGCTGATCTTAGTTTTGGGCCCGAGCAAACTATCTGTCGCACACCTGCCTTCCTGGTGTAGGCTTTCAGCAGGTGTGGTCATACTGCCAGGCTGGCTCAAGTCTGCTATGGGGCCCCTTGTAGTAGTTTCCATTGTTGTAGTTTCCGTAACATAATTTATTTTATAGGGTGGGGTTGTTAGCCCCACGCCCAACCCCCAACCTGGAGGACCAGGTGCTGGGTTTCGTCTGGTCCCTCCCCTGAGACCTGCCCGGCTTGGTTAAACCTGCCAGGGGCTCTAGCCCCCGCCGGTATAGCTCCCAGAGTCCTTGAGACACGCAAGCCTCCTCACCACCAACAAGGTACCAGCACGGAGAGGATATATGTATGTATATATATATATATATGTATTTTAAAGAACATTATATATATATATATATTTATTTATTTATTTATTTGTCATATTTCATTTTATTGTATATAGGCACTACGTGACTCAACGCCAGAATCGATTTTGCAAATTTGCTAATGGGATAAGCGTACTGTTATAGATTAAAACGAGTGTGATGATTCAGAATATGATGCTCGATTTGTTCCAGCTGGTCAGGATTATGAGTTATACATATGATCCAATTTGATATACATGTATATATATATATATATATATATATATATATATGTGTATGTGTATGTGTATGTGTATGTGTATGTGTATGTGTATGTGTATGTGTATGTGTATGTGTATGTGTATGTGCATGTGCATGTGTATGTGTGTATGAATAAAGTGTATATGTGTATGTATATGTATATGTATACTTATATATATGTATGCATACATACATAATATATGACGTTGGTAGGGAGTGTAGGTGTACCTGTTCTCAAATAGAGGGCCGATAGTGTTGAACACCAAATCTTCTTTTATTGTGACATCTTAGCTTAACATAATAATGTTAAATATATGCATATTTGTATTTTATATTACATGTTAGACATAATATGTAGTTATTTATTAGCTTAACATAATATTTTTAAATATATAATTTATCATTTTAAAGGACATTTTACATATATTTATTTATTTTAAAATATTTACCAAATGATAAGCATAGGGATAGCTTTATTTATTAGATCAAAATAATATCTTTTTATCATTTTAAAGAACATTATATATATATATATATATATATATATATATATATATATATATATTTATTTATTTGTCATATTTCATTTTATTGTATATAGGCACTACTCATTCTATATAGGCTGGACTCAACGTCAGATCACATTTCATTTATTATTATTATTATGTCCAAATGTGCAATATCATGAACACTTTCGAACATGTAATCTGGTGTGTTTTGTACCGGTGCTAGTGCGAGTGTTGATGGTTATAAACTGTTTAGTTTTAAGGTTGACGTCGTCCTTTATAAAGACGTCATGGTCCGCCGATTTGCTTAATAGTATCGCATTGTAGCTATAGGCGACCCCTGTGGTATCTTTCCAAGAATATAGGTCACCTAATATTCGAAATAACTATGTCCCACTGGGTTTGCACATCTACGATTTGAAAATGTATATTTCTCTTAACGGGTTGGCTACCTGTACTTGTGTAAGACAATCCGTGGTTCGTCCGCCATTCCCCGTGGACGAAAGAGTTCCCAACACAGATGGCTTTATGTAGTTAGGTAGTTTGAATTTATGTGAGGATTTGTTCAATGTTAAGTGTGTAGAAATGATGACAATTGTATTTGTGTTGCGTGGTATCATATTTGTCGAATTATGACAGATGTCAGTCGGTGTTTTTCAATAGTTATAGGCGTCATTTTGATTGGCGATGCGATTCAGGCAAACCAATGTTTGATTTTAGCAAAAATTAAGGGGTGTTAGGTAGAGATTGGATTGTGGGGAAATGAAGTATTAGAATTTCACGAATTTTATACAGCATGTGCGTGAATGAGGGCTAATTAATGTCTGAAAATATGAATACCCAGTAGAACAAAGTAGGCAGCGAAGGAAACGTTATAATGGCCGCCTATGGGTCAAATGCGGTCATACGGCTACCCGTGCGTGACAAATAAGATGTTTTTTACGGTTTCCCTCCAATCAGAAAAATCCGACACTCCTTGAACGTGCGCCAGATAGGTGACAATTTTATGACCTACCCCTGTCTAGGGGCCAGGGATATTGACCCATCGTCTAGAACATATGATACTTTGGATATAACGTTCATAAGTCGAGGAAGCACATGTGTTTGGGTAACTTATAATAAACCTATTTCGCCGTTGTTACACCTGGGTTTTTACCTGATTGCAACTTTCCTGTGGACTGAAGTTAACAAATCGAACGTATTTGTGTAATTCCCTGTGGGGTTGTCCAGCAGGAGGCAGAAATTCGTTTGCAGCTGATTACAAGAAAACGTGCATAATAACAGATATATATATATATATATATATATATATATATATATATATATATATATATATATATATATATATATATATATAACTGTCCGTGATCTCGAAAATAAGTCGCTAAGGCGACCGCTCGGCTGCCCCTTCGCCATTTCCACTTCAAACTGTTTTAGCTGTTTCATTTACATATCGCCGTCCTTACCATAACCATAACCATAACCATAATATTTATTGACCCCAAGTAGGTATAGAATTTGTTGAAAGTACATCAATTTCGTTAGTACATTTATACCAGCATACATACACACATATTATATCATGTTCACATACTATTATAAGTCTATACGTTAAGGCTTACAATACATACAAATGTGTGTACTTATAGTAATTCTGATTGTACCAAAATAAAAACCCGCAATCATATAACATTTACTAACTGGGATCGGTAGCTCCTATTAAGACAATAATGTCGCTGTCACAGGAGCCACCATAATTTCATGGAATAAAGTAGTATGGTCCTTAGTATACAAGATGTCTAACTCAAATGTTTATTTGGAAGTGTTAGGTTTAAGTAAGAAAGTGTGATGTGGTGTGGAAATGGGCTAATGAACATTAACATATACTGTATTTATTAATTTAGCTGACATATGTAACAATGTGATAGAGTACATATATCACTGTAGTTATTTAGCAAACATGTTTTTATATAAATTATAAAGCCATGCAAGCTGTGAGTGTATATTTTGTTTTTAATTGCATCAGGAGTCTCATTTATAGTATTTGGGAGGCTGTGTCTGAGACATTTCATTGCAAATTCATGCTTAGCTCTAAAAGTATGTATATTATCTTTTGCGCGAGTATTATAATTGTGTATATTAATACTTGGTATAATTTGCCAGTTTAGTAAATACGAAGGTAATTGTTTATGAATATATTTAAAATAAAATTTTAATTCTTGTAACTTTAACATATCTTCTATTTTCAGTAGTTTAAGATTTTTGAAAAGTGGTTCTGTATGTGAATTATATGTATTTAAGGTTATTATTCGCATAACTTTTTTTTGGATGCTTGTAATTCTATTTCTTTGATATCCCCAAATCATAATACAATAATTTATATGTGATAATATTAAGGTGTTATATAATAACACTTTTATGTCTAATGGTAATACATATTTTAATCGGTTTAATACGCCAATTGTTTTTGAACACTTATTTGATATTTTCTCCGTGTGTTTTCTCCAATTTAGATTAGTGTCTAAAGTCAATCCTAGAAAATTAAATTCATCTACTCTTTCAATATATACATCATCTATTTTAAGTGTAAGTGCTTGTATACGTTTATTAGGCATATGGAAAACCATATATTTAGTTTTGCTTTTATTTAATAATAATTTATTAATATTTAGCCATTCATTAATTTTACAGAGTTCTTCATTTATTATGGTTTCTGTACTTTTATTATCGAGTGTCGTTTCGCGCAGAGAATTTAAAGAGGTAGATAATGTAGTGTCATCGGCATACATAACAAAATTAAATAATTGACTAGCTTGTGAAAAATCGTTTATATAAATAATAAACAATAGTGGTCCTAAGACAGAACCTTGTGGGACACCGATTGTTATAGGTAAGATGTCTGAGTTTATTTGTTCAATTTCAGTAAATTGTTTTCTGTTTTGTAAGTAACTTTTGAACAAATGCAAGGCTGAGCCATTAAGGCCATAGTATGCTAATTTGTTTTGTAAAATGTTATGGTCAATAGTGTCAAATGCCTTTGATAGGTCAAGAAATACATTAATTGGTATATCATTTTTATCCATTTTAGTCACAATTCTATCAATTAGTTCAATCGCAGCGTATTCTGTTGAATATTTAGCTCTAAAACCATACTGATTATCGTTTAGAAAATTCTTTTCGTTGAAATATGAATATAATTGTATAAAAATTAGTTTTTCCAATACTTTAGAAATGGTAGGAAGAAGAGAGATTGGTCTGTAGTTTTCAAATAAGGATGGATCATCTTTCTTAAATATAGGAATAACTTTTGCAATTTTCAGTTTATCAGGGAATACACCAGAGTATAAAACTTGGTTTATTAACAGTGTTAATGATTTTAAAATTACAGGTTCAATTACTTTGAGTAGTTTTGTTGAGACACCATCAAATCCACAGCTGTTTTTTGTGGGAAGGTTGTTTATAGTTTTCCTCACAGTTTCTTCATCAATATGGTCAAAAGTAAATGTAGAAGTTACATTTTTATTTAAATAATAACTGTATTTTTTGCTACCTTTGTATTTAATCCCTTGTGTAATGGATTGTCCGATATTTGTAAAATAATTATTAAATTTATTTGCAATATCCTTTTTATCAGTTATTTTGGTATCATTGTCTATAAAAAATAATGGTAGTTTTTTATTTGTTTGCTTTTTTGAAATAAATTCATTAATAACTTTCCAGGTATTTTTTATATCGTTTTTAAATCGATAAAATCTGTTTTCAAAATACACTTTTTTGGCTGCACGAATAGTATGTTTTAATGTTGTATTATATGTTTTTAGGTTTATGTTAATAATTTCATAGTTAGAAGAATTTGGATGTGTTAATTTTAGTTTTTTATACAATTTGTCTCGATATTGTATTGATCTTAGTATTCCTTGTGTAATCCACATAGATTTTTTATGTTTATACTTATTAAATTTCACCAGCTTAGTTGGCATATGCTTGTCCTTTGCCCTCACAATATCATTAAATATTATGTCATAATTTAAATTTGTATCTGCATTTGGGTTTTTATTTAGCTTGTTGTAAATATCATACGACTTAATTTCATTTTTAACTTTATGCATTGCGTTGTCGTTTAATACATTAATTTTTACAAATTTAGGTGGGGGTTCTGTCTTTAATGAGGTGTTTATAAGCATAAAATACGGTTGATGATCAGAGAGTTTTTTAATGAGAATCCCGGCAGTACTTTCCAACATAGATTGACTAAGTTTGCAAAAGAAATTATCAATTAAAGTACCATTTGTTCTAGTAAATCTAGTAGGAAAGGTAATCTGTGGGAAAAGACTATGTGATATTAAGGAGTCAAAATAACTACTATATATATCATTTTCATTTAATTTGAGCAAATTTATATTAAAATCACCTGCAATGATTAGAGTATTTTTACAGTTGTGTTCTAATAATGACACTATGGAAGAAAATTCATTTATAAAAGCATTTAGGTTATCATTTGATGTTCGTGGAGGTCTGTATATGTTTCCGATCGTTATGCTTTTAGAGATATTACCACCATTTATTTGGATTTGGACTATCAAGCCTTCCCAGTGTTCATACATGTTTAGTTTTAACTTGACCTCAGATCTATAGTTATTGTCGACATATACGATTAGCCCTCCATTTTTACTGCATGTTTTACCTTGTGCTATACAGTCATAACCATGTAAGGAAAATTGTGATAAGTCATCATTTTCTGATGTCCAAGTTTCCTGTAAGCAAATTACATTAAATTTAAAATTGTTACTACTTAGTTCTTCTATGAAAGCCTCCAATTCATTAAATTTAGAATTTATTGATTGAATGTTTGTGCTTAAGACACTAAAAGAAGATTTTTTTGTTTGCGTTAGTTCGGTAAACTTGTCAGTATCATAATAGGATGATCGACGTATTAGTTGAGGTTCACAATTGTCAATAAGATTTGCGTCTAATATATTAATTAAATCATTATTATTAATACCTCCCAAATATGAAAGGAATGTTTCGTCTAACGTCATACTTTTATATAATTTTCCAATTTATTATGTTTTCTTTTTATATCAAATGTATTTGTAAGTATGTGTTCATAAAATAGTGACATATGTATCTCCCTATGTTTAAGCTTATTAGTGGTGTAGTGTTTGTTGTCCTTTAATAAAGTGATGCACTGAAAGTAATTGCATAAGTGCTCGCAGAAGTGATTATGAGAACAGAATGAGATAGACATCTTGTTACTTTGTAAGTAGAACAAACTGAACAAAAGAAAAAAGATAAATTGCATCATGAAATGCAAGAGGACCTTTTTCGTGGGAGAGATATATAGCATATGTTTAGTGTTTTTTAACACGCCACTGCTTAATAATATATGTAGTAACAAAAAAGTAACATATGTAGTAAGAAAAAAAATCAGTCAAACATAAAGTAATACATTCAAGCGGCAATACAAGTTAAACATTGTGTTTAAATAATTAATTTTGCATTTAATCTAATAAAACGTTATTATTATTATTATTATTATTATTATACACACATACATGGCTCTATAAAAATATCACATTTGGTTTATAAAAATAAAACAATGTCTGCTAATTTCCATTTAAAAATAGACCTATATAATTACCAATGCATTTAACGGACAAACTATTGAGAGAGGAAAGAACATAAAACATTGTTTTGTTGTGATGAATTAGAAATAACATAATATATCAATCAACGAAAATTAGATTTAGTTGATTAAAAGGGGAAAGAACATGACATTAAAAGAAATCACTGACATGTTCACATTTGCTAGATACCTCAAAGCAAAACACTAAAGGTTAAGATAATATAATTGTACATATAATTTTAAGCAACAATATACAATCCTTTATAATTTGAAATGCATAACAATAATTAATAATTAATATCGATTATAATAATGTTCTGCCTATGATAAAAACTAGGAGTATCAGTTCTACATAAGTAATAACGTATTTGTAACTATATGAAGACAAAAATACAATTTAACATTTGTGCCGTAAAACAAATAATAATTGAAAACAAAACTACTATTGATAATAACTGACCTACAGTTGTATTATCAGAGTGTCAGTAGTAAATAAACGTTCATATGACGGACAATGTTCCCGGTCGAAGATATCAGAGCCGGGATTCTGGTTTCAGGCCACGTGTTCACTGGAATGTGTTTAATTCCGCCTGCGTGCTGATGATCTTTATCGCGTTAGCCAACGTCTTTATTACAATCTTCCCGTTGTAGGTCCAGCAATCAGCAATTTTTTGGTTTCTTTTCAACTGCCTTGTAGCGGCGGCAAGTGCAGCGCGGCGTTGTGTCAAATCTTCGTTTACGAAGACTTGGTGCTGGTCTCTGGTGTTGCGTAATCGACGTCTAGCTCTAATCACGTCGTTCCGCACTGTGATTTTACTGAATACGACGATGACTGCGCGGGGCCGATCCCCAGTGTCTCTTTGCTTGCCCAGCCTGTGGCTAACTACAATGTCCTCTTTAGCGACTGGGGGGTTACGGCCATTTTGGCGTTTACTAGTTCCAAAACTTTTAAAGTAGTGTCCTCCCCGTCCCCAGTTTCTGGGATCCCGTGGATCCTCAGGTTACATCTTCTAGAGTATTGTTCTAGGTTATCGCACTCACTTTGTAGAAGTTCCACTTGTTCTTCTAGCACGGTGATTCTGCACTCCTTACCCTCAAGCTGTGACGTCAGGCCCGCGATTGTCTGTGTTAGTGTGTCTAGTTTGTCCGAGAGCGCCTGCGGGTATAACGCCGACTTAAGTTTTCGTACCACCTGGTCATCGCTAAGTAGCTCCAGAAATCTCAGCAGCATCACATCAGTGTCACAGACATTACTGTCAGTGACACTGGACGACTTTCTTGCTTTAGGCATGCTTTTTCATCAACTCTGCTCCCCCACGAAAAGTGCGGTCTTATGCGACGGCAGCCATCTTGAATTCCTTGCCCGTTGATGCAACCCACAGTTCCGGGGTAATCCGTGATTTCGTTAAATATCGCCACGTTATTACTGTTGTCATGAATGTTTATTCTCCCACATACATATGTTCGTACAAACGCAAAAAAAACATAAACACGTTCACGAAAGCATAAAACACGGACGCTCACCCACCCATTTATTCAAACACCACACATACGCATACTCACACACACTCGCACACGCTCGCACACGCTCAGCACACACGCACACACGCACACACGCACACACGCACACACGCACACACGCACACACATGCACACACGCACACACGCACACACGCACACACGCACACACGCACACACGCACACACGCACACACGCACACACGCACACACCACACACACACACACACACACACACACACACACACACACACACACATATATTTTATATATATATATATATATATATATATATATATATATATATATATATATATATATTATATTATATTTGTATAATTGAATATGAATGAAATAAAATTTTCAAGACACGCAATTGTTGAAAAAGTGGATTTGTGTGATCCAAACGCTTGGCGCCATACATAATGCGAATTTTTTTTGTAGCAAGACTATACCATTAATATTTGTTGGATATATATTACCCCATATGTCTATGCAGTATGTTAAATATGGCTAAAACAGAGAACAATGTAGAATATGCATACTACTCCTGTTTCGCAGATTCCTACATCTATACATTATACCTACATTTTAGAAAGCTTTGATTTTACATATTTAATATGATAATTCCAGTTAAGTAAGTCATCAACATACACTCTCAAGAATTGTACAACTCTTACTCGTTCAATATTAACATTATGTATATGTATAACAACATATCTACTGAGCACACACTTTCAAAATAGTATGTAATTTGTTTTAGATATGTTAAGTGTTAACCTATTGACTGCAAACCAAGTAGATATCTTGTCCAATACATTACACATATTATCACTTAGTTTTTTGATATCACTATCAGCACAACAAAATTTCATCTGCAAAGAGTCATATCAAAGAGTATATATTTTACAAGTTTAGATATGTTGCACATATCATTCACGTACATAATAAATAGCTTGGGTCCTAAAATCGAACATTGGGGCACACCACACGATATACTGCGTACATCAGACTTGCAAGTATCAATTGACACAAATGGTTTTCTGTTGGCTAGATAACTTGTTAGCCATTTACACGCATATACCAAGAAATTCCTTTTTTTTCTTCATAATAATGTGTCAGCAACCATGTCGATTTTTTTTTAAATCCATAAAGACATACTTTTTTGCATCTAGTGATTGGCTTATTTCATTAATTAAATCTACTAATGCACGACATGTTGACATAAAACTTTATTAATATTACTTTATAATACTAATTATTATCATTGTTATTATTATTATTGTTTATGTCGTCTTTACTCTATTCTGGGGGGTCAGGCTTTTTCCAGGCTGTGGTGAGGGGGCTCAAAAATGCTGCCATCTTACGACGCCTGGATAATCGAGGTTTTTTCCAGGCCATTGAAATGTTTAATAGTGCTGCCACCTCACGGCACCTAGGGAATGGATGCTAGAAAATGTCGCGCTCAGGTGCAAATTGTGCTGTTGTGTCATTCAGACATCGTCCCTCCAAGATAAATAAATTTGCACCATGACAGTGTTTTCCTAAATATCATTCACATTTACTCATAAAAAACAATAAACACGTGTAACACGTGAACAAAAGTAACAACATGACGATATTTAATGAAATCACAATTACCCCGGGATAGTGTGTTGCACCAATGGCTAAGGACGGCGATATGTAAATAGAACAGCGAAAACAGCTTGAAGTGGAAATGGCGGACGGGCAGCCGAGCGGTGTCTTTCGCTCTTGCGGAGGCGGCTTATTTTCGGGATCGCGGACAAATATACTTGCTATTACACAAGTTGCGTTGTATTTTGCGTCAACATTTTTCGGTCTCCTGCTGACAATCCCTCTAGGAATTACATTGGTACGTTCGAATTGTTGTTGCTTAACTTCAGTCCACAGGAAAGTTGCAGTCAGGTAAAAACACAGGTGTGACAACCGCGAAGTAGGTTTACTGTAAGTTATGTGCTTCCTCAACGTTGTACTCGCAGAAAGATACCAGCATACACACTGCTCATAACAGAGACAACAGATCGTATGTGTAGGATAATAAAACACACAATAAATGTAATTTTAGTTAATATAATATGTAACCATCATATGTCTCGGCCATGTCACGTATGTCCCGTCTAGACGATGGCTCAATAATCCTTACTCGTTAGACAGGGGCTAGGCTGGCTAGTTTTCCCACCTTAGTTAATTTTAAATAAGAAAATAGTCACCTATCTGGTGCACATCGAAGGAGTGTCTGATTTCTCTGATTGGAGGGAAATCGTAAAACTCCTTTACTGTGTCACACACGACTGCATGCTATGGAGGGATATACCCCTATGAAGTATGGTATATTTAAAATAATTCATACAGCCATGGTATAATTAAAATAACTTGTAAAACATGGATATCTTTAACCACTAGGCTGCTGTCACATTATGCTCAAGCTGCATTTGGTTTGAGCACCTCCTATATATCTACTCGATGTAAATTTTCGATTCTTTTAGATTTACTTCATCAACATAATTGTTAGTGCAAAAACAAGAATATGGTGCCATACAATACACAGTAGGCATTACATAGATCAAGAAATCACTTGTATATATAACATCTCATCCCCACAGCTTGTGTTCTCCATTGTACATACATGTTTTGTTTGTTCTTGATTTCAGCGTAACTTCCATGGCGGCTGTGTCCTCTTTGCACAGGTTGTGTGGGACAACACAGAGATCTACCCATGGATGCAGCCGAGCTGTGGATTTGTGTTGTACACAAATCTTGCAATTAATGTCTTCTACACCACAATCATGGGGTTGTTCATGCTGTCTGTAGTCTGGCCACGAACTGAGTCATGGCATTTCCAAAAAGTCGAGTAAGTTGTTGATTGAATGTACATTCCTAGTAATTATGAGTAAATTATGGACTTCCTGACCTGGTTTAAATAAATAAAACGATTGTGGTTTGAACTGGTATCTTCTAGGAATAAGTTGTGACTGTTGTTTGCATAAGGTGAATGTTAACTTAGGTTTTCTGGCTGGGGGAAATACTCCCACCCGAAAGGAAACTTTTATGCAGTGTGCAGAAAAGATGTGTCAGCCATTACCTTAAAAATGGTTACTAAAACAATACAGAAAGATCATTAGGAATGTTATTTTTAAACACATATCATCTTAGGTAATGAATGATGCAAACAACACTGGAGGCAAGTAAACAATGTCCACTTGACCTTCACTCTTCAGTCACCTTGGCAGTTCAGTTGACTCACTAATGGGGTCACTTTGCTGTCCGGGTCTCTTTTTCGCCCCAACCCCACAGGTGACCTTAATTGTGGAGTACAACTGTATTCAGACTAATCAGAAATAGAGATACATTAATATACAAAACATCACATATTACGTATTCTTGAAGCAAAATGGTTTCACATGAGTTTTAGAAAATGCGCGTTTTGAGTTGTAAACGTGGTCATAACGCCTCTTTCAGGTCAGTACTGAACTGGAATTTGAAGTTCATGATCCTTGGCATCAGCCCCGTCATGGCCGTCATCACTGCAGTCATAATTTGCCTTGAGCTGACCTCAGCTGTACTTCTTACTGCTGGCTTCTCGAGGTTCTGTTCATGGCTGATGGAAACCATGGATGAAAAGGGCACACCACTGGGCAGGTAAATGCTATTTGTAGATGTTTATTGCTTTCTGTACTCCGTGTTCTGACCTATCCATCACAGGGGTAGAAACTTTGGAATTTATTTTACTAGACAGCAGGACTAGTAAAGTCAAAAGTTTACTAGTCCACCAAAACATAAAAACAATCCAAATTTAAGTTGTTCCAATTTGTTTAAAAACTAAAAAATAGTATATGTTGCAACACCAGTTAAATAATAATGCCCTTTTCACAAATGTAACAAAGAAATAATACAGAAATTACAAAAGTAATTAATTAAAAAGTGAAGATATCTGTATTAAAAAACTGCGCAATTGAAAAAGAATGCCAATTGCGCTCATTGACCGATAATACCACCCTACCATTATGAATTGTGTTTAATCATTCTGGAAATTTACCTCACATTACAGTGTTATGAAAAATGTTTTACTGGACTGTATTAATGGGAAATAACAATATCACACTAGAACATTTTAGACATCAAAGAACAGTTAATCTTACAGACATGTTCATAGCTGGTGGCTATGTCATCATTTATCAGTAAAGGAAGCTGCTGTAGCCAGTTGCTCACTGGCAATAATTGATCAATATTTGAATGACTTGGGATTTAGTTGCATCCCCCCAGCCTGTGGATGGGTTAGGGTCACTGTGACTACAAAGACTTCATTGATTGGTGTAGGGTGGGTTGGATGACACATTGACCTTTACTAGACAACCGGACTAGTTATTAGGCAGGTTTACTAGTCCGCCCTTATCTTTACTAGTGTACGGACTAGTGGGTAGTTCTACCCCTGCATCATGTGACCAATTGCCTAGCAGCAACTCCGTCAGGTGATCAGATAATGGTTGTGTGAACATGTAATTCTCACTGTGTATTTTGTTAAAATTCTGGTTTCAATGTCAACTATACACAGTAATGTTTGCTGTGGGTGTTATGTCTTGGTCGGAATGTAATTCACACATTTAACTGTTTAAATCAGCCTTGCTGATAAAGGTAAAGCGCACCGCAGGTGGGAGCAGACTGTGACATACTGGATACATCATTTGTTTTGAATGAATGAATGAATGAATGAATGAATGAATGAATGAATGAATGAATGAATGAATGAATCAATGAATCAATGAATCAATGAATCAATGAATCAATGAATCAATGAATGAATGAATGAATGAATGAATGAATGAATGAATGAATGAATTTTTTGGAATCGTACAAACAAACAGTATGTATAAACAACAAATGTAACAATCAATTACATCATGTACGATTCCGGGCAGACAGCGGAGCCAATTAAGGTTGTTACCAGTTGGTTTATATAATAATTATTAATACGAAACCATTTCTCATAAATTAAACTGGTCGCTGCCAACCCTACCATAGCTGTATAAACAATGATGTTATAATAATACTTTCACGTGTACCACATACTTATAGTTTTTTTGCGATTGATCAGGTGTGTAAAACTTGTGTGGTGATCTGCAGTGAAACAAATTGTGGTAACAAATATTGAGAGATGGGTCATGTGAACTGTGTAGGTGCTAGAGGGCATGTTCATTTCAGATCACCTGTCACCTATATTCCACATAAATTTGGGGACTTGATCATCTGTGATTACTAATTACCGTTGAAAGACTTACCATATTTTTATATACATTTTGCAGGCATAATTAAGCAAAACAGTATATTAGTAGCGTTAAATCATCAAGTGATCAATGGTTAAACTAAATTTTAAAACATTATGAAGGCTTGGTTGGTTTAAAAATACACACACATATGTGCAGTATCGCTTCACTGTATACATACTTGGTGTCAGAATTTGATGGTGCTGGTTTTCAACTTGTATTTAACATGTGACCTTTCTTGTGGCTTATGCTGGTTACTGTTTGCAGCTGTGCAGCAGCCCAAAACATTGACTGGACACAATTCCGTATCCGCAATGGCTACACTCACGGAGTGTGGGGTCAGAGCTTTTACAGCTGCCTCAACATATCGACGGTGAGTTCTCCAGTGCCCTGGTGTCATTTAACCGACTCTTGCTCAGCGTGTGACTTCGTTGAGAAGATAGACTTGTGAAATTAATGTATTTTCACAGCTTGGTGTGCTCAGACGGCATCACTGTTTGGGATTAAATTACATGTGTAGTAATAATTAATGTTTATAAACATGTATGCTTTTATTTATAACAAAATTAAGTTGTAAAATATCTATAAAAAGTAGAAAATGTAACAAAGATGACGACAAACTAACAATAAAAAAAAATAATAAGTGCAATGTTATGATTGCAGCCCAAGTAATATTAATCAATTAACTTACACACACAAAATATTGTATCAAGTGTGATAAATTGGCATGGTATGGTACCATAGTTTAAACATTATGTCAATGTATGAAAGAAGAGTATGCCATTTAAAATTACAACAGAAATGCGTCTTGTGAAAAAATTATTTAATGGACAGTTGCAATAGTTCAGTGAGTCAGTGTCATTTGTTAAAAAATTGACCTTTTATGTAAAACTAATGTAGTTTTCACTGGGTCTTATCTAGGAAACAATGTCATAACATAAATGCAGGGAATATTCACATAACAAGATTTAAACTAAAAATTTCTGTTATTTGGAGGCAATTGGAGCAGCGAATTAAAACAAAACAAGCTGTCACCAGTTGGATGACTGGACTGACATTAAGTCTCACCATTGTTACAGGTCTCTGCATGGCTGCTGTTGATCATCTGGTCTGTCCAGCTCGTCATCTACGCATATCGCAGCTGCCGTTGCTGCTCTTGGGAGATAGCTGAAGAGAAGCGCAAAGTCGACCGGTCATGGTTGATTGCACAACGCCGGTCACGCATGGCCACCCCCATTGGCACTCCTGGTGGCAGACACACCCCAGTACCATATGGACAGCCCATGCCCAATCCATCACAGGTTCCTCTGTTGTCACAGGCATCAGGAGGATATGGTCCACCGCAATCTGCTGGATATGGTCCGCCACAATCGGCTGGATATGGTCCGCCACAATCGGCTGGATATGGTCCGCCGCAATCGGCTGGATACGGTCCGCCTCAACCTGCTGGATATGGTCCGCCACCATCTGCTGGATATGGTCCGCCACAATCTGCCGGATATGGTCCGCCACAATCTGCTGGATATGGCCCGCCGAAGTCTGCTGGTTATGGACAGCAAGTGTTCTTGCCCCCACTGCAGCAAAAACGCTGAGGCCTTTCGTTCACAAATCCAACATTTGAACTGTTCTGTTATGCCTTGAACAAGACTGAATAACTACTGAAAATTGGGGCACTTGTATTGAATCCAGACCCACTGTTAAAATTATAGCTTTGCCTATATTTGCTACTTCCTTGCATTAACTCAATTATTCGACATCATCACAGGCATATTTATGCTGTGAAATATTGCAACTTAGACACATTTTAAGACTCATGCCCATCACAAGCGCAGCGGCCATCTGTTACTGCACCATATACCGAGTACTTGTTTATGCTGACCACATTATCTTTTCAGCTTCCAAAGTGCACAAAGATACAACACTTTTAAAGCATAAATTTGCCTGGAATGGTGTTAAATGATTGAATAAGACAAGGAGTATTAAAAGTAGAAAAGCTACAGTTATAATGGCAAAACTTTGGTCCAGGTTCCACAGGAGTGCCAAAATTATCATAATTATACATGACCGAACAGTTCTTGGTTTTAAAGAACATACTTTTATACAACTATGTAATCATTGTTTTATATAATTATGTATAGGCACTGATCAGTGACATTTAATGTTTAGTTTGTTATTTCAACATTCCAATACAGCTGTATTCAAAACCATTCCAACGTCTTTACCAGTGACATGTCCGTAACACAGTTTATGGGTGTTTACTGTTGAAGAACGTTTTTAATTTATTATCGTGAATGAATTTGTCACAGTTTCCATTCTAAGAGTACTGATAGTGTTAGTTATCATTAAAATATTAATTACCTATGAACCTATTAGAATTTCAACATAGTACTACACTAGCTGAAAGTTCCTTTCATATACAATCAGTGTCTACTTTTTGAAACTGTATAATTACAAGTGTGCATGTATCTCACATTTGAGTTTATTGCAACATATCAAAAGGGGACACTAGATAGAATTTGTGATTCAATCAATTATTCTCCAGCTTTGAAATAGGGGGACACCTGTATTTTTGTACTTTAGTCTATTCTGGTGGTGCTATCTGTTGCTTCACAAACATAACAGGAACTGTTCACATTATCACACAGGACACACAAGTTAATCTTGAGCATTTTGTATTAATGTTGATCATCTTAATAATAAAGCATGTGCTTTTTATTGGTCGTCCTTGTTCAATTTAAGGAAACAAGGTCACAGGTGAACCAATTGTAATTTACAGGGATAGTTTACATGTAGTTTCACATGATTCAATGTAGTATTATTTTACACATCACAATGGCTGGTAACTCATTGGGAGTGTAGTCAATTATTGGCCAGTATTGGTAATGCGTACCACTTGTTGTCATGGGCACAACACAATCTACTATCAGGACACAACACAATCTACTATCAGGGCACACTGCAATCTACTATCAGGACACAACACAATCTACTATCAGGACCAACTGCAATCTACTATCAGGACACAACACAATCTACTATCAGGACCAACTGCAATCTACTATCAGGACACAACACAATCTACTATCAGGGCACACTGCAATCTACTATCAGGACACAACACAATCTACTATCAGGACCAACTGCAATCTACTATCAGGACACAACACAATCTACTATCAGGACACACTGCAATCTACTATCAGGACACAACACAATCTACTATCAGGACCAACTGCAATCTACTATCAGGACACAACACAATCTACTATCAGGACCAACTGCAATCTACTATCAGGACACAATCTACTATCAGGACACACTACAATATACTATCAGGACACAACACAATATACTATCAGGACACAACACAATCTACTATCAGGACACAACACAATCTACTATCAGGACCAACCAACATGTGCTGCAATGACAACAAAGTCTACTGTCCTGAACCACCACAATATGCTGTCATGACCCAACAAAATGTGAAATCATAACCCACCTGACCATAATCTGCTGTCAACTTGTCACCAAACACAATATGTCGTCATGACACAACACAATCTACTGGCATGAACCACCATAATCTGTTGTCATGACCAACTACAATCTACTGTCATGATTTGAAATAATATACTACAGATGGTTCAAATACAAAAGCAAAGTTTCAGGCATCTTTTCCTGTATTCATCCAAAACAGAAACAACACTGCTAACAGCAAAATGGATTTTATTATACACATTTATAATAAAATATATAGATACAAAATATATTTTTCTCAAATGTTAGAAAACTCATCAAACCACTCACAAATTAAACCGATTCTGTCTGTTCTACAGTATCGAATACATTGCATTTAAATGTCTCATAAAATGTGTTTAACATGCTAGAATGAGTGTTCACAACTGAAATATTGCACCTATCAAACATTCAAACTGTAAACCTGACATGATGATTTTGGATCACAGGACAGACAAGGTCATTTTTAATGGCACTTTTAACTCAAAATGTAAACAAAGATCAAATATACTTTCTATGGTGAACACACCACCAGAATTTAATTTTTCATGTCCACTACTCTGTCATGAGTTTGTGGTCATAATACTCTTTACAAATACAACACATGCAACAGTATCAACAATGATAAATAGTCAACTTTATAACAATCTTGAATATCTGAGTATAATGCTATCTAGCATTCCTTCTTGTATAAATAAATAAATAAAAGACAAACCCTTTCCACCAAACAACAGTGCAAAACTTTAAACCAGTAAATCAATGCTTACTGCATCATACAAAAGCAAATATATACTTGAGATGAAAAACAAATACAACCTCAAGAATCAGAATATGTGCTCACAGCTATTTCAAGCATAAAACACATTATATATGCATCACAAAAAAAAATCCTTAGACAAGATACCCGCTTCGAAAAGATACTACAATTGTAACAAAACAAGCATCCACGAGAAGATGAAAAACAGATAGACTGAGAAACAGCTGAAAGAGATCCACAGCCAAAGAACTGAAGATGTACAGACCACCTGGAGTAAAACAAAGATGGCAGCAAACAACAGAGTTCATTGGAGCAGCATTGTACCAGCCCTGTGCTCCTCTCAGAGTGAAGAGGAACATGTAAGTGTTAAAATAAAAACTAAACAACACCTTGCAAGTTGAAGATGCTATATCTGAGACTATCTATTCCTAATTTTTAATATACCCTGGTAATATTCTGAACACTGGAATAAATGTTTTATAAATCCGCAGCAGCATTCACATTTTCCAGTTATAAATAAAACATTCATAAATAACACTGTATTATCACCATTACCACCCACATATATATATATATATATTATATATATATATTACATATTATATATATATATATATATATATATATATATATATACATTGTCACGATTGCTGCATTCACCTGGTTGCTACAGGATTTATATATGATCAAACAAACTTCCTGCTAATAATGATTATCAGGCATCAGAGGATGATTCTGGCTAACAAGCTAGACAACTTCCCATTCAGTTGTGTTGCTATCAGGATTCTCCATTGCAAATCCCGGAGTCAATAACAGACGTCCGTTATCTCAAGCACTTGGGTTTATCCGACCAATGTTGGCACGGTCAGACTCCTGGTCAGCTTCCCGAGAAAGGCGACGTCGGTTCCGTACAACTCTCATGATGCAAAGGCCCGTCTGTAGTATCCAAACCAGCAGACAAGTCCAACTCGCAATCTGTAGTGACAATGAATAAGTTTAAAAACAGAATTGACAGATATTTGTTGAAGGTAGAGTAAGTGTCCTTTTTACATAGGCAGTATCCTCCTGTGGGGGAGTGGTTGACTGGTCAACTGGTCACAGTACCAGCTTGTCAGTCAGAGGATTGGGGGGGGCAGTGGTCAAGTGGTCACGGTATCAGATTGTCAATCAGATGATTGGAGGCAGTGGTCAAGTGGTCATGGTACCAGATTGTCAATCAGATGATTGGGGGGCAATGGTCAAGTGGTCACGGTACCAGATAGTCAATCAAAGGTTGGAGGGCAATGGTCAAGTGGTCACGGTACCAGATTGTCAATCAGAATATTGGGGGACAATGGTCAAGTGGTCAGGGTACCAGATTGTCAATCAGATGATTGGGGCAATGGTCAAGTGGTCACAGTACCAGATTGTCAATAAGAGGATTGGAGGCAGTGGTCAAGTGGTCACGGTACCAGATTGTCAATAAGAGGTTTGGGGCCAGTGATCAAGTTGTCACGGTACCAGATTGTTAATCAGAGGATTGGGGCCAGTGATCAAGTGGTCACGGTACCAGATTGTCAGTCAGAGAATTGGGGGGCAGTGGTCAAGTGGTCACAGTACCCGATTGTTAATCAGAGGATTGGGGCCAGTGATCAAGTGGTCAAGGTACCAGACTGTTAATCAGAGGATTGGGGACAGTCGTCAAATGGTCACGGTACCAGATTGTCAATCAGAGGATTGGGGCCAGTGGTCAAGTGGTCACAGTACCAGATTGTTAATCAGAGGATTGGGGCCAGTGATCAAATGGTAACGGTACCAGATTGTTAATCAGAGGATTGGGGCCAGTGGTCAAGTGGTCACGGTACCAGCTTGTTAATCAGAGGATTGGGGACAGTTGTCACGTGGTCGTGGTACCAGATTGTTAATCAGAGGATTGGGGACAGTTGTCACGTGGTCATGGTACCAGATTGTTAATCAGAGGATTGGGGACAGTTGTCACGTGGTCATGGTACCAGATTGTTAATCAGAGGATTGGGGACAGTTGTCACGTGGTCATGGTACCAGATTGTTAATCAGAGGATTGGGGACAGTTGTCACGTGGTCATGGTACCAGCTTGTTAACCAGAGGATTGGGGACAGTTGTCACGTGGTCTTGGTACCAGATTGTTAATCAGAGAATTGGGGCCAGTGATCAAGTGGTAACGGTACCAGATTGTTAATCAGAGGATTGGGGCCAGTGGTCAAGTGGTCACGGTACCAGATTGTTAATCAGAGGATTGGGGCCAGTGATCAAGTGGTCACAGTACCAGATTGTTAATCAGAGGATTGGGGCCAGTGTCAAGTGGTCACAGTACCAGATTGACAATCAGAGGATTGGGGCCAGTGGTCAAGTGGTCACAGTACCAGATTGTTAATCAGAGGATTGGGGCCAGTGATCAAGTGGTCACAGTACCAGATTGTTAATCAGAGGATTGGGGCCAGTGATCAAGTGGTCACAGTACCAGATTGTTAATCAGAGGATTGGGGCCAGTGATCAAGTGGTCACGGTACCAGATTGTCAATCAGAGGATTGGGGCCAGTGATCAAGTGGTCACAGTACCAGATTGTTAATCAGAGGATTGGGGCCAGTGATCAAGTGGTCACGGTACCAGATTGTCAGTCAGAGGATTGGGGTCAGTGATCAAGTGGTCACAGTACCAGATTGTTAATCAGAGGATTGGGGCCAGTGATCAAGTGGTCACGGTACCAGATTGTTAATCAGAGGATTGGGGCCAGTGATCAAGTGGTCACAGTACCAGATTGTTAATCAGAGGATTGGGGCCAGTGATCAAGTGGTCACAGTACCAGATTGTTAATCAGAGGATTGGGGCCAGTGATCAAGTGGTCACAGTACCAGATTGTTAATCAGAGGATTGGGGCCAGTGATCAAGTGGTCACAGTACCAGATTGTTAATCAGAGGATTGGGGCCAGTGATCAAGTGGTCACATTACTAGATTGTTAATCAGAGGATTGGGGCCAGTGATCAAGTGGTCACGGTACCAGATTGTTAATCAGAGGATTGGGGCCAGTGATCAAGTGGTCACAGTACCAGATTGTTAATCAGAGGATTGGGGCCAGTGATCAAGTGGTCACAGTACCAGATTGTTAATCAGAGGATTGGGGCCAGTGATCAAGTGGTCACGGTACCAGATTGTCAATCAGAGGATTGGGGCCAGTGATCAAGTGGTCACAGTACCAGATTGTTAATCAGAGGATTGGGGCCAGTGATCAAGTGGTCACGGTACCAGATTGTCAATCAGAGGATTGGGGTCAGTGATCAAGTGGTCACAGTACCAGATTATTAATCAGAGGATTGGGGCCAGTGATCAAGTGGTCACAGTACCAGATTGTTAATCAGAGGATTGGGGCCAGTGATCAAGTGGTCACGGTACCAGATTGTCAATCAGAGGATTGGGGTCAGTGATCAAGTGGTCACAGTACCAGATTGTTAATCAGAGGATTGGGGCCAGTGATCAAGTGGTCACGGTACCAGATTGTCAATCAGAGGATTGGGGCCAGTGATCAAGTGGTCACGGTACCAGATTGTCAATCAGAGGATTGTGGCCAGTGATCAAGTGGTCACGGTACCAGATTGTCAATCAGAGGATTGTGGCCAGTGATCAAGTGGTCACAGTACCAGATTGTCAATCAGAGGATTGTGGCCAGTGATGAAGTGGTCACGGTACCAGATTGTTAATCAGAGGATTGGGGTCAGTGATCAAGTGGTCACGGTACCAGATTGTCAATCAGAGGATTGGGGCCAGTGATCAAGTGGTCACGGTACCAGATTGTCAATCAGAGGATTGGGCCAGTGATGAAGTGGTCACGGTACCAGATTGTCAATCAGAGGATTGGGGCCAGTGATCAAGTGGTCACGGTACCAGATTGTCAATCAGAGGATTGGGGCCAGTGATCAAGTGGTCACAGTACCAGATTGTCAATCAGAGGATTGGGGCCAGTGATGAAGTGGTCACGGTACCAGATTGTCAATCAGAGGATTGGGGCCATCGATCAAGTGGTCACGGTACCAGATTGTTAATCAGAGGACTGGGGCCAATGGTCAAGTGGTCATGGTGCCAGATTGTCAATCAGAGAATTGGAGCCAGTGATCAAGTGGTCACAGTACCAGATTGTCAATCAGAGGATTGGGGCCAGTGATGAAGTGGTCACGGTACCAGATTGTCAATCAGAGGATTGGGGCCAGTGATCAAGTGGTCACGGTACCAGATTGTCAATCAGAGAATTGGGGCCAGTGATCAAGTGGTCACAGTACCAGATTGTCAATCAGAGAATTGGGGCCAGTGATGAAGTGGTCACGGTACCAGATTGTCAATCAGAGGATTGGGGCCAGTGATCAAGTGGTCACGGTACCAGATTGTTAATCAGAGAATTGGGGCCAGTGATGAAGTGGTCACGGTACCAGATTGTCAATAAGAGGTTTGGGGGGCAGTGGTCAAGTGGTCACGGTACCAGATTGTCAATCAGAGGATTGGGGACAGTGATCAAGTGTTCATGGTACCCGATTGTTAATCAGAGGATTGGTGGCATTGGACAAGTGGTCACGGTACCAGATTGTTAATCAGAGGATTGGGGACAGTTGCAAATGGTCATGGTACCAGATTGTCAGTCAGAGGATTGGGGGCAAGTGGTCAAGTGGTCACGGTACCAGATTGTCAATCAGAGGATTGGGGGCAGTGGTCAAGTGGTTATGGTACCAGATTGTCAATCAGAAGATTGGGGGGCAGTGGTCAAGTGGTCATGGTACCAGATTGTCAGTCAGAGGATTGGGGGGCAGTGGTCAAGTGGTCACGGTACCAGATTGTCAATCAGAAGATTGGGGGCAGTGGTCAATTGGTCACCAAATCAGATTGGCTGCTGTGTTATAATAAGGGCAATTTTTATCATCCTATGTTGCTTGAGTCTTTCATAAGATAGATCTGAAAGCTGTAGGTCGCTTCTGTCAGATGAAATAAAATATCCCATGCACGGAAGTGGAATAATATATTTCATTTGATACAGCGCCACTCCCAGTGTTGTATGTGGCACTTCACAATATATTGAAATGAATAAAATGTTAGAATTGCAACAAATACTAAAATAAAAATATGAATACATATTATTTAAAATACTAAAAGGTAGTAGCAATAAGAATAAAATAATAATAAATAAATGCATATATAGAATTGTGTAGGATGTCTAAGTGAAGAAATAAATAATGATAATAAATGCATGATAAATAATAAATAATTTAGTAAAACATTTGATATAAAATGGCATACGTGATGAATTATAAATCATGAATATTCATTATTACAAACATGATAACTAATTAAAATTGACATTAGTGGAAGGCAGCATTCTTCTAGAATCAGACTAGGTCGATATACAAAAGAAACATTTCTCCAGACTACACTTGAAACAGGCGAAAGTGTCACAAGGTCCAACAACACCTGGTAAGGTGTTCCATTGGGACACAGCACCTTTTGTGGACTCATAGGCCATGTTCCTGGTAAGATTCGCGCTCGAAAACAAGGTTGGGGCACTTGGGGGCAGGAAGTCCATGTTATCCATGTCAAAAGATAATAATCTGGCTGTCCCCAAATAGCTTTTTTCTCCAAAGGATAATTACAAGCAGAAGCAGTGTGACTTTGATGGTGAGAGTGATCACGGAAATCATGGCATTGATGGCTAGTACTTGTGATTAGCAATCTTGACAAGTAATGAAGAATGCCATCTTTTGCAACCTGTTGTGGGACAAATGTGTTATGATGATGTGCATTTAGACACCTTGTCAGATATAAGTGCTTATCAAACTGTTGTAAAACCACAATGTACACCAATGTAAAATGCAAATCACGTAAAAGACACATACAGCCTAAAATCAGTCATACTATCTGCTCTACGTAAATCACTATGTGTCTATGACAGTGTGGTAAGCTCAATATTAAATTAGACAGTTAAGAAAAGAAAGCTATCACACAAGATATGTATGGCCTGATTGTCCAAGTATTCATCTGTCAGAAACTTCAACTGTCATGTGTCGTTAGAATATCATTCTTGCGTCCTCTCCCCAATCAGCTCCAGTTGCGTGGAGACTGGGCCATGTATCGTGACACACTTACATGCCCTATTGAGCAGGGATCCCATTCTATAAACTCCCATAAGTGTTATCATCCAAAAATTGGATCGTCCAAGTTAACAGCAGAAGCAGAAAGTATATGAAGTTGAATAACTGTTGGGATCTTGATAAGCATAAGGCTTCCTATCCACATGCTATCATGGTCTGAAGCAGAACGATTTTTGTAGCAATCTTGCTCAATCTTGTTAATGTGTTACTAAAGACAGACACATCACTCAGACACTTTTCCCCCACCAATGCAAAAGGCGAGAAGAAAACGTTCCAACGAGGAGACAGTGAACTGTGCTGTTTACCATTGATTACAGGAGTGTACCTGCACAAACTGATATTGCTGTATGCCTTTGTCATATCGTACTATATTAATCTATTTATAGATTAGTCTACACTTTACACATCACTGGTTTTAAATACTATGTGGCTTATGTACACACCTGTAAAACTTGAAGTTGCTTGTAGGTAGTCTTATGTTTAATAGGTAGATTCAACCAATGGGTATTCAAAACATCTGAGCAGCTTCTAAAACACAAAAGTATATTTTAAGTTCTCTGTCCATATACATTGCACACAGTCACACATACCCGGAAGTCCGCTTATAACAGTCCAAACCATCATTTTGCATACAGCCACAGACTAATGCACTTTTGTATGCTGATGATTCAGCCCTTTTAGTCTCGGGTAAAGACACCCAACTGATTCAAGAAAGTCTTTCTTCAGAACTCGAGGCAGCCAGAGAGTGGCTAATCAATAACAAATTGTCCCTCCATCTAGGGAAAACGGAGTCAATTCTATTTGGGTCGAAACGTAAACTTAACACCTGTAGTTCCATCCAGGTGAGATGTGCTGGTACGACATTGGCAAGTCAAACCCATGTTAAATACCTAGGCATAGACCTAGATCAGTCATTAACTGGAGAACTGGCTGACAAGATTATTTGGGCAAACCTCCTTTTACTACACAGGAATTCATGCCTGGAACGAATTGCCATTTTCCATACAAAGTGTTCAGAACATGAGGCAATTTAAATGTCTACTGAAGCAGTTTTTGTTCGGTTGTCTTAATGATCAGGAAGCCAGCTCATTTATTTATTATTAATCATAATTGATGACGTAATTTTTTTTTATTTTTTTTATTTATTAGATTAATTTATGATTTTTTTGTAATAAATAACAAGGTGTTACAAAGTGTTTCTAATCAGGAGATATTTCCATACTTTTTATATTGTAATTATCAATGTCATTTACTTGTTATTTATATCACTTATTTATTATGGTTGTTTTAGTATGTTATATTTGTCATTTCTGTCAATGTCTGTCATGTGTATGTCAAGGACCACAATGGAAATAAGTGCGTGCACTTTTTGTGTTATCCGAATATTTAAATGTACCTTGTATTTATATATTATGCATATATGTACAATGTTTTATCAATCTGTCAACTATTAGGAAAATAACCAGGTTGCCAATGAAACAAGGAAGAAAAAGCAGCACAAGTTTACACCATTTTAAACAAAATTGGACGCATTCAATTGTAATTGTAAATATAATTTTAAATGATATTTTAGTCCTCTTATAATGTATGTTTACTAATTTAAATTATATTTTTAGAAGATAATTATATATATATATATATATATAAACAATTTAAAGGACATTTATATATATTTATTTATTAACTAGTTTACACCACAATTATTTTTAAATAGATAATCTATTATTTAAATTTTGTCTGTATTTATTATATTAAAAAAAATTAAAGAACAAATTATGTACAATGTATATCTTATATCTATATCTTATATTTATTTGCCATATTTCATTTTATTGTATATATATAGGCACTATATGAGTCAACGCCAGACTACATTCCAATTCATCATGTAATGCACGTTGAATATCACAATAAAGTTTTTTATTATTATTATTATTAAATGTCCTGCGCCAACTGGTATCACTGACATTGTGTGTCTTCATGGCATTAATTTTTAAATGCTGTCAACATCAGCAGGAAGTGTGGTGAATGATTGTATCTTAATTCACCTGTGAACCAGACTGCAAGAACTGCTCAACATCAAAGAGCAATTTTAGGAGCAATTTTTTAGGAACTTGCGATTTTGGGCTCCACCACCTTCCATGTTTATTGCCTGAATGTTCTTGTATATGATTTCTATGTTCTGTGGGCAAAAACATTTAAATACCCACAAATGCCTCAACCATATTTTAGAAAACGTAGTTTTTATGGGAAATGTTATACAAACATAACTATTGTGAGAGCTTGGAAAGAGCAATGATCATTGATGTAATCATTTGTAATGTGCCTTTACCTAACCGATGGGCTTAACTTCACGTATCCATCACACCAACTTGAAAACCCGACACTGGCAATAGCAGATGCAATAAAGACGAGGATTGTGACAAGACCAGCAATGAAGGAAAACGGCATCACCCACATGTTGAACCTGAAACAAGAAATCATAAAGCTACAAGCAAATACTACAGATGCTTTGTTGACCATAACAACCATTAGAACACAATTAGAAATGTTTGCTATTATGTAATTTATTTTTAGCATGAGCCATTAAAAAATAAATGTCCTACTATAAAAACATGAACATACCATTAAGAGAGTTGTAAAACATATCTTGTCCAAAACATGTTTAATGTCAAACAATTTTCTGACCACGATCTTGTGTTATCCTATAGGTCATCTCCCTTATCTTTGTCAGTCTTCCTCTAAATTGTTTCCTGCAGAAGTTCTCCAGATGGAGATATTATTTTTGTCCCATGATCAACCGATGTGTCCTGTCCATGTCCACATCTGGTATCTGATTTGTTTTCTATCAAATGATTTACCTTTGTCTTCTCTCTTACCCTGATGTTTGTTCTCTCTCATGTGTCATGATAAATGATGTTTCAGTGCCATAGGTCACTGCTGGAAGCAAATGCATTTTAGATGTGTTTCTTTAAGCAGGTTCCAAAGTTCCCCTTGAAGATGTTGCCCTGCTTGGCCAAGTTTTCCAACCTGCTATGACTTTTCTTTAAATTATATCCTTGTCTTGTTTTTTTCTTTCAAGCCATTTCACTGTCCCAAGTAGCTTTCAGTGTTCTTTATCTGTGTGCTGTTGATACATGCTGACATGTCATTTTCTAGCATCGCTTTCGTCATTGAGATGTTCATCTTCCAAACTTGTTTCACTTTCATCAGCTGGCTCTTCCAGTATTCTTTTTAGATTATGTTTAACCCAAACCCTGGGGTTCTCAGGTCCATCTTCAGAATCTTTTTGTGTGTCACTGTCAACAACATGGGTAATATGGTGTCATCCTGTTATACTGCAGTACTCTCTTGATGTTGGTCTAGTTAAGCAGGATATATTCTCAGCACGCCGTCACTGGTTGGTTTACGATATGGATGTGGTCTGTTGTTAAGTATCTGCTTCTCAATCTTACTTAGTCTCATGGTTGGTTTTGGTCAAGTGTCTTCAGTGTATTATATATATATATATATTATAATATATATATATATATATTTATATATATTATATATATATTATTATATATATATTATATATATATATATATATATATATATATATATATATACATATATATATACACATATATATACACACTGTACATATATATTTATATATATGTATATATATATATATATATATATATATATATATATATATATATATATATATATCAGTCTGTAGTTCTTGGTAGTCTATCCTATTTCCATCCTTGAACAGTATCACAATTTGTTTTCATTGACGAGGCTGTTTATCTCTTCTTCTCAGTACGATGCTGTTGGTGCATACATTTATACCATCTTCAAATTTTTAGTGTTCTGTTGTGTTTAGAACATATACCACTACATGAGGGATAAATATTTGTTTCGAAATGGAAAAAACAGAAACTAACTCAAATTTATTCACTCATGCCCATAACATAATGTTAGCAGTCTCATAGAATTTACCATTAAACATGTTCTTTCAATGTGTAAAATACCTACGCAATATCTTTGTCCCTGGAACTTCGCTTCACAGCGTACGCGAAGTAGCATCCAACCAAGAAGGGAAGAACGAGGGAGAAGACACCATGGGTTGTAAGGATAAAATTACAGTTGGAACGATTCCCATAATCAAGTTCAACCGTAGTTGCATCTCTCTTCTTCCAGTTTCCGTACAGGATACATCCACCACGAAAATCTCCCTACAATTAGAGTAAACAAAACATTACTATAAACATCATACTTTAAACTTTCCTGTTTGAATATTTTCAAGTTGGCTTGATCTTTGTGGATACTGAGTCATTGCGTCACATTAATGTGTGTCTCTGGTCACCCACTTAAGAGTGAAAAAAGGCAATTTATTGAGCAATCCCTTAAAACTGACCCCACTTACACCATCATATGCGGCAATCAGGAATCTACAGAAATGTAATGCTCAATCAAATGCTGCACAATTCCATTACCAATATATCTCACTAAGAGGCATTGTAAATATAAATAAATTCCAATAATAAAAAAATTGATAGGGAGTATTAGGGTGGATGCCACCCAGTGGCTCCCACACACCCATCCCGCATCCAAGAAAATTGGAATTGCCAATACATTGCAGTGACACACTGATACGTATCTATGAATTCAAGTGGCAGAGTTACTAAAATAATGACAGGGTTTATATATATATATATATATATATATATATATATATATATATGTGTGTGTGTGTGTGTGTGTGTGTGTGTGTGTGTGTGTGTGTGTGTATACAGCACGGTCCCAAATCTTTCTAGATTATGTATGGTTAGAACACATCACATGTCAGTGAATTGCAAGTGGCTTGTTGATGTTATATCAAAAACTAAGCACAGCTGAAAAATTTCATAAAGAGCAAGTGTGTCCACATTCTGTGTTCACTGTACTGAACTCATCCCCCAATGTTTTTATTCAAAATGGGCCCTCCACCCATTGACATCCAATTCTTTTTGGATTATTAGAATTGTTTATATTTACAAAGCCCCTAAAACATGATGGTAAATCAATAGTATATCAATCCAACAGCAAACCTAGGGAGAGAAGAATAAAGCAACCCAATTGGAATTCTTTATAAAAATTTCCCAGTCCTCAGGCCCAAAAAATTCAAAGGCAAGTTTATTCTAACAGATCCATTTCCTCAGACCATTCATTTTTACACTTTTCCTGAGAGCACCAGCCATCATCTCAGTTATGCTGGGAAGCTCTCTACCATATCCACCACTGTCAAGGCTGCTCGTACTCATATCCCCCACTGTTGAATGAGCAATGTACATGAAACTTGAAGTGAACTGGAGCAATGTAGAGTGAAAAAACCCGGGTTCTTGTAGTCGAGAGTCCGAAGCTCTACCTCTGAGCCATTGCGCTCTAATTCACAGACCCCTCACTGGGGAAAACCAGTCAAAGCTGCAACTGCAAAGCTCAATAGACTTTTTTCATCTGACCTTTTAACTGTTTAATGTTTTCATTTTTTAACCTTTTTTAAAATTTTTTTTTTTATGAAATATGACATGCACATTTAGCCTGCTGTGAATTATATGTATAGCTAAATATCAGCCCTGTAAGTGAAAACATATTATTGAATATTAACTATTGAAAAAAATTCAATAAGGTCCGCACACAAAATGTGTTCATGAAAAGATTTAGAAATAATGCAATTCAAAGAAATGTGTCTTTTGTCATTTTCGGTAGGAATTTGCAAGTACGCATAACCTATACTTTTCAATGGTGCTGCTGGTGGTTTTATTTGATTCTGATAAAGTTGCATGCATAGATATCTACCATTTAAAATTACTTTTAAGAAAATGTATGTAAAGTGAACAATATTTAATAACTTGATCATACTTGCCATTTGATGTTAGTCAGATTTTATGTTATTTGTTTAAGTATCCTTTTAATAAATTATCTCTCACCAGGTCTGGCCAGCAGAACGATAAACGTATCCATGGCATACTGATACAATGTTATGTGTGTGCATCATGTTTCAACTGGGATTTTAAAACTGTATATTATGTGAATATTTTACGAGTTTGAGAAAGGACCATATTTGTCCTATCATACAATTACCAAATATTTGAGACATGAAAATATGTTTTAAAAAGTATTCTAATAAACATACACTCATTATCACTATTTTTTCAGTTCCCACAGATATTTCAGTAGGCGCCATTATGTGCCAACAAACATGACATCCTAAGGTCCATGTTTCTGTTAGTTGTTCTGAGTTGCACGTTCACATTGTGATCATTTGATAGTTACGGTTTTCATGAGTTTAAAACAAGTTATGATAACCAAACTTGCAGATAATTAGCAATAGCAAAGGAAGCAAACAGATGTGTGCACTGTGCAATCTACGATACTTTTGACACGTGGCTGGCTGGTGTCAAAAATGTGTGTGTCTCAGACTCTCAGGAAATGTGGTTGGTAAAGATTTATGCATCCAAATATAAGCAAGTATATTATAAAACAAAAATAATGACAATTTATAGCATCACTCAATCACTAAACTTTAAATCCAGTGTGACATTTGGAATCAAAAGTAACACTAACAGTGAAAGTTGGATTTGGAGATTGCTGTCACTTAAGGAGTCAGACACTGCTAAAAACAAGAGTGTACACTTAATAGAACAAATACAGTAATATTGTATGTGACATGTTGGTTTACTGGAAATTTATTTTTAAATAATTTTGCAATGCAACTTAATTAAGACTATGCTAAGATATAGTTCTATTGAATACAGATATGCATGTTGATATGCAGCAACCTGCAACAGAAACCTGCAAAAAAAAAAAGATTGAGGATGATAACAGGTAACAAGATAACATTTACATTTCATGCAGTCAAAAATTATGGCAATTTTTTATTTCAGAAAACTATACCAAATTTGTGATCTCTTGCACAGCCTGCTGTGTAGCATACATTCATACTCAGTTGAAATGCAGTTAAAAACTGCTATAACTTTATAGCTTGTCAAAATATATTTGTAAAGGCAATTGTTATGTCAATATAGTGTGACCTTGAGAGGGGTATGACCTTGAAATAGAGTTTTATATCCAATATTACCTGTATTAAATTGGTATATTTACAGCCTGATTATTTGTCAGACTTTTTATACTTTTTTTATTCCACTGTCTTCTTGGCCGAGTAAATTGTGCTGCACCCACAATGAAACTGTAAACCTTTACCTTTAACATTTAATATTTTCTTGTTTTACCTTTCAGTGACCTATTTCATGTAAGTATTTATAAACATTAACTGACTCAATACATACACCGTTTTGCAACAGGCTTCAGTAACCTTTACATACGCTTTATTAGCAGTATGACCTATAATAAATATTTCTATAGCAGATCTGTTTGTCAACCTTGACATGTTTCTTAACGATGTTTCTCTGTAAATCAAATTAAAAGTACTAGTCACTATAACCAGTATAACATGGGAAAGCTTCGATCTATGCCAATATTTATTGATATATATATATATATATATATATATATATATATATATATCCATTCACACTGAAATACCATCTTTAAATAATATTGTGTTCAAAGAAGCAATTTGTATGAAATTTTCAGGGTCTTCTTAATAAATATTCATCTATAACTACTAGTCAAACTTCAGAAAAGTTAATTAAACTACTACAAAGATATAATTATCTGAACTTATAGCATATTCATTCGTCAAATGCAAAATTAAATAACTAACCTAAAATGTTAAAAGTTACGTGTTGGCATTGTCTGTAATCTTGGGTCTCAGAAAAATGTGGTTTCACCTTCATACGAATAACACAGGCCTCATAACAGGAGTTTCCCTGGATCTGATGTAAGACCACAATAAGGTGCTCATCCGCCATTCCCCGTGCGACCAAAGAGTACCCTTTAAAAGCAGCATATGCAGGTTGTCTAAATTTCTGTGAGCACATATGTAGTGTGGCATCAGAGCTGTCAAATTATGACAGCTGTCAGTCGGTGCATTTATGTGCATTAATACAGTTGTCATTTTGCTTGGTGATGTAATCAGGGGCAATCCGTGGGTGGTTCAAGCAGAAATGGAGGGGTGTAAGGTTTGAAAGAAGTTTGTGGGAGCCTGAGGTATTAAAAGGTCACCAATTTTTCACAGAACTTCTGTCTATGGAGGGTAAATATGCTGTGAAATTGTCAATTATACAGCTTTTCAAGATTAGTAAGAAATGAAGGAAACGTTATAATGGTCGCCTATGGAAAATGCAAATGTGGTCTGACTCCATCTCCCAACATGACCAGAGAAAGCCTACTGGAGCACCTTACCGTGGTCTTACATCTCCTGTTAGTAACGAGTACAACCGGCAACCGCCCTACAGACGCGAACCTAGCGGATTATTAGGTCCCTATCAAGGTCAATCAAATTATCTTTGCTTTATAACTTACAAATTAAAGACTTCGGTACGCAAAAAGTGTAAACATATTATAAATGTTTAACTATGATTTAAGCAAGGTAGTAATCGCACATTCATTATGCATGACATGATGTAACATTCTTCACTAACTTTAAACGCAGTAGGTAGTGTTGTCCTTAGATCTGGAACCAATAACTGAATAAGACTAAAAAGTTCGTCTTACCATAGTCAGTGCAATTGTAACAGAACTGACGGCACCAGCGATGCATGAAGCAAAATAAAGAATTGTTTGGCTAAATAACTGCACGTCAAACATATTGGCTTGTATTTTGCAGCAGCTAGAATCCTTCGCAACAAGTTGACTTCCTTGTTCAAGTTGTTGTTTCTGAGTGATGACACCTTGCACGTCGCAGTAAAATTATTTATTACAATTCCGATTTGTTCTTTTAATAGTCGCTAGATGGCATTACTGTCGAAATATATCCCAATTTAATTATTTCAAGTTTATTTATAAACTAAATTACAACTGGCATATGCTATGTTTTTCAATTTGGACGCAACATACGATTTGAAAAGTTATGTTTATAATGTACTCGCATTGTAACTGCGAATACTGCTCTCGGAAATAGGAGATGCGCATTAGTCATGGATGAGTGCACAGCACCGGTCACGCGTGGCTGCGCACAGTATCCGAAACTCGATAGCGCAAGTCGTGTGTGTGTGTGTGTGTGCGTGTGTGCGTGTGTGCGTGCGTGCTTGCTTGCGTGCGTGCGTGCGTGTGTATATATGCGGGCGTGTGGGTGTGCGTGCGTGCGTGCGAGCATGCGAGCGAGCGAGCGTAAGTGGGACTCTCTTTCTCTCTATCTGTCGCTCTATGTCGCTCTCCCTACCTTCCTACCACCCTCCATTCGTTCTTCCCAGTATATAAATTACACACACACACACACACACACACACACACACACACACACACACACACACACACACACACACACACACACACACACACACACACACACACACACACACACACACACACACACACACACACAATGTATATATATATGTATATATATATATATATACATATATGTGTGTATAGTATATATATATATATATATATATATATATATATATATATATATATATATATATATATATATATATATATATATAACCAGCTTTTATGTGGGTTTCTTTCATATAAGTTGGCCTGTCTTGTGATTTTCGCCTGTCTGAACGTTTTGTAAACTTCTAGTCCTGTTTTATTTTAAAGGCGTGAATGTTTTAACAATTCAATGTTTACTGGTGGTAGATGGTTAATTGTTGCAGTATTGGGAGATAATTTTTTAACTTTGAAAATTAACATTTTATTATATATCTGCTTGGTATCTTGAAGAATGTATTGTTGTCTCCTCTTATAAGCAGTTTATTGTGAAGATGTTTTCTTTGTTGATATTATCTCCGTGAGGTTGTATCCTCGGAAACCATGGGTGGCGTATATATACACAATATCCTTGACATATCTCCTACGTGTGGAAGTTAGCTGAATCAAACTCGTAATAGTTAATCTCGTTTCCCATCAGTTTTGATCGTACTTATTATTAATTATCAAGACCATAGACAACTGGTCCCTAGCTCGTTGTCCGTAACCATATTCAAAGTAAACATTACTGCAATGCGCAAACAATTGGAAACCACCTTCTACGTGAGTTTTTGTTGGGTGGAAATTGACCTATAAAAGTTGCAATAGAGGTTGTTCCTGTTGTGACGGTTACGCCCGTTGCAAAAAAACATATAGCTGGTCTGAGTCGCCGGGGGCTGGGTCATAAACGAAAATGGCAAAATTGCATAAAACAAACGGCGGCAGACGATATATGCGTGCCTTAAAATGATTGACTTCGCTGGTCGTGACTGTAACTGACTACACGTGACTGACGTAAGACCAGTACAGACTATATTATATAACATCCTATATGCATCTGAACGGGAATTAGAGGATTTGAAGCCCCAATAATTAAGTTGGGGGCTGGATCAAGATGTGGTTTGCCTCCTAATATTTTGGGTAGGTTGCACAGTTGTGGAGGAAAGGAGGTTTTTAGGGAACCTCAAGAACTTAGAACTCCATCCGAAACAGTCTTCAACAGCACACCCTTCCCCCGTGTACCGATGTCATGAGCCAACAACAGTAAACTTTCGAGAGTAGCCTGTGTAGGTGCTGAAAAGCCTCTGCCCTGGCGATTTTTTTAAACAGGGCACCTGTTTTCCATTCCTACAGTAAATTAGACACGTTGCCGTCATCGCTGTCATTTAGCACTTCCTGTGCTGCTGAAAATAATTGTCTACGACGTTAATTAAAACTTTTCTTATTTATCTTCTCCAAAGTTCTCGATTTCTAACAAAAGAAATACCTCTTCCCTGAATACTGAGGCTGTTTATTTTCCAAGCCCCCATACACATTTCAAATTGGTACCCTTTTAATTAATATTGGGCTATGGTCCCTCCTCGAATATTAGGCGGCTCAGCCTCCAAACCCTCCCCGACACCCATGGATTACAATTATATAAATTATATGCACAACTTAACCTTCACCATGCAACATGACATGCAGATCATTATAAATGGTCTACATGTCGACTGTGGTATGAAAATGTAAAAAAGACTAAGTGTAATCATGAATCAAAATCAAACGTAATCAAAGCTCGTAGTTTTTTCTATTTACTATTACGTTATTATGACTATGGCATGCACGCTAAAGGTTCACTGCCTGCTTATTTGTGTTTAGGTAGGTGAGACCAGGCCATGTTGCAACACGGGGACATGCCATCGAGGTACGTCTCCTTAAAGCAAACAATTAATATTCTTGACTTTCTCTGTACCTAAGAGTGTATTCATAATTCATATTTTCTCTGCTTATATCGCTGATATATGTGGTTATAAGTAGAGTGTTGTAAATCTTACATAACACATCAAATAGGATTTGAAGTGCGTTTTTGGCAATTGCGTATTTTGCAAGCGAGACGGTGTCGGGGCAAGTTGTAACGTTCATTTCGGGGCAAATTGTGACACTGTTAGAACATGCCCCCTCGGTCTTTGTTTTCCTTTGTGACCTGTAAAATGACCTTTACATTCAAAATCGAAGATTACATTGGCAGTAATGGTTTTCCTCATTATACAAATGGGTGATCCAGCATAGGGCATGATGATAGGTGCCCACTAATTAAAACAATTGCAGTTATAAAATTCAATAGGAGTTTTCAATGTTTAGTTGGTCTGCTATAAATTGTAACTTGAGGAAGACCTTGTTCAAATTCCCTTACCTATTCACCACGCTACACGTAGCGCATGACATATATTATTTTGAAGGCGTGGCGCAGTTTGAATATTCATCGTTTGAATGTCACCTTCTTTGACCTTCATTTTAACCTAATACACCACTCGATGGCATAGCCAGTATTTACAAGGAGACAACAGGCTGTTTATTTTTTAATCTTAGGTTCACCAGACGATTGAAATTGTATTGTGTTTGCAGGATGATGACGCAATTTTAAACATTGATCACATGACAGTGACACTGCTATACATGCTCCACCAATTGACAGTTCCATGTCATATCATATGTATTTTTATACAGAAACTACTAAATCATGTGCTTGTATGATATGGTTGATGTCATTATTGTCAAGTAACACTACTAGATTATATATTATACTTTAAAATATATGTATACAGAGAGAAATTGCACCAATTCTGTAGTTTTCCATACTATTACAATTTGTACCAATGCTAAAACATGTGTGTTACAATTTATCCCGTAGGCTGGTACAACTTACCCCATATCGGGGTAAACTGAAACATTTAGGACACCTCATATAACTCATTATGCCACAAATGTTAATTTATTAAGCGCGGAACAGTGTTCACAATTTGAAAGATTCCGTCTGCAACACGTTCAAATGGTTAGCAAAACATCCAGTTTAAGTAATAAAAAACATCAAATGGTAAACAAAACATCCATTTTCAAAACTGATCGGTAATAATGCCGAGGCGAGTAGATATAACCGCAATACCCTCGATGTTTAACTTTCACGCTTTCTAGACAGCAGACCCCCAGTGGCGTAGCCAGGATTTTGCAATAGAAGGGGTCATCGACAACCAAGCAAACTCTGAATATATATATATATATATATATATATATATATATATATATATATATATATATATATATATATATATATATATATATATATATATATATATAGTTAAGATAAACTCACTTAAAATTAATACCGACATGACAATCAAGTTCACTTACCGATGTAGCTGGCAATTCAGCAAAACCATTCACAGAAGGCGTCAAAATTAGAAAGTAAGAGAGAAACGATCCGCCTATAGCCGGCCACCACATTCATCTCGCTACATATCCCAAACCTACTGACAAAGACAAATACCAGCATTAGTCATTCTGATGAAACACTAATTAAACATTCCTACATTAACACTGATGACGAGGCGTTGGCAGTCAACCAGTAGCTTCACAACATGTAACGTTGCTGCTTTTTACAATTTATAAATTAGCTATATGCATTTTAATTACCCAGTGCAAAATAACTAGATAACTTGCTTTGATTATAATGATGATTACAGCAGGGACAAACGCTTGGAGGAAAGTCTAAGGGGTGATGGCAGACAGACAAATATCACGTAAACCTAAAAGAAATGCGCTCAGCTCGTGTGTTACCCCGGCATACATGAAGCACTAGAGACGATGGCACTATCAGAGAAACAACAGAAGGTTCAGGTTTGCGAAAAAACAACCTGGTAAGAAAAATCGTGGGAGTTAAGAGAGTTGATAAGAGAAGAATTGGATAAGTGAAAATGAAAGTAGGAGTGAAGGAAATTGTTATCACGAAATTGGTGAGGAGTAGGTTAACATGGGCCGGTCATGTGGAAAGAATGGGAGATGGGAAACTGGCTGAGGGTAGATGCCCAGAAAGTAGAGGGGAGAAGGAGGTAAGGAAGACCGAAATTGCATAAAAAGATATATAGAAAGATAGAGAAAAGAATTTAGTAAAAGAGCAACAGACATAAGGAATTGGAGACTGGTAATAAAGAACGTTGTGACAGAAGTGAGAGGATGCAAAAAGACATTGGAACAGAAATCATGGTCAACTCACCCTTGACGACAGAGATGCAAAGAAAAGAACAACTACAAAATGCAAGATGTCCATAGTCTAGTAACCGGGCAACTATTATTTTGGATCATTGATAGCCATTAGCCATCACGCACATAGAAAATGGTGACACTTGCGTAGCCCTGTAACCGCTTGAGTTGCTGCCAGCGACAGAAGTGGAGAATTCATAACTTTGTTCTATTTGCATGGTGAAAAATTTCTTTGCGAAGGTGTAGGACTGGGAAGGAAAGTCAAACAGTCATACACAGGCATCATTATGCCTCTTGTATATTGTGTGACTCTATGATTCAGCCAGCCAGTTATGTTGGTCCTCCGTTCCCCACCATCCTAATTTTCCAGAATTGGAGGGGCATGGTCACCCCCCTCTGTCAACGCCACTGTGCTCGGCCAATTCTGGGCAGAGGAGCTGCATTATGACACCCTCTGTTTAAAATAATGCGCATATATAGAGTAATGCAGATTTATGTCATTAAGTCCGCTAAAAAAACACGATATTTTGTGAAACAACGAGCCGCGACAGATGTTCCTGACGGTATTGCAGTCAATGCCGCCAAACGCCGCCAGTCTTTGTATGGCGCGGGCAAGTGTGGAGTGTCTCCAGCTTTTATAAGTAAAACATCTAAGAATTTGGTACAGTAGGCAGCATATTTGTAGATATAAAATGGTTACCTTTAAGTTACAGTACGTGATAACAAAATATAATTACATGCATTGCAAGTTTAAATATTCGGATTGTTCAAACTGCAATTAATCAAAATGCAATTGAAATTCCCGTGTACATCCAGCTACCCGTTTGGAGATAAGATAATTATCTTTACGGTGACAAAATATTAAGTTTCGCAGCTATAGCTGATATCTCAGGTACTAAAACACTAATACGTGTATACAAGACACGTGCTGTGCGGCGGCGGTCGTCTGCATGCACCTTACCGTCACCAATGGTCGCTAGATGTCGCAAAAATCTGTGCAGAGAACATGCATAACAACAGTAGGGTCGAGCAGTAGGGTCCTTGAACATAGTCCCGGAGGCGTCCCGGAGTATCCTCGGTTACCCAGACTCCGTGAGGTGGCAGTACTTTTCAGCCCCTCAACACTTCTCGGCATAGTTACGCAGCCGACCTAAGTACCGGAGTAGTCTCGCTTAACCGACTGTCGGTCGGCAGCGTAACTATGCCGAGAAGAGGTGAGGGGCTGAAAAGTGCTGCCACCTCACGAAGTCTGGTTAACCGAGGCTAAGGGCCTTAGAGGGTAAGAAATTATTTAATAGCAGTACACTATGTTACAATATATTTAATTCAGATTGACAGTAAACCATTTATTTGATAATAGTCTCTAACAGGCTACTGACAGGACTACAAACAGCAAAAGACCAAAATAGCCTGATCCGACAGGGGGCGTGGTGGATTGTTAACCACAATATGGAGTAATGGATACCATTTTCCACGAAAAGGTAACTTATGAAAATATTTTGCTTTGATTTTGATGTATGCATATAAATGTGAACACTTAGAGATGCATGTTAACTTTTGTATCGATATAAATTTTATTTATATTTTTTATATTTACGAATACAAAGTTTTATACGTTTGTTATAGCCTTGGAGTCGTCGATAATAGGGGTTAGTTGATGTTTATCTTGTTTCTTTTGTACGACCAAAATCGATTGTTGATTATGCTATTTCCCTGCGTGGAATCATTTACTTTCCCTACTAAATCCTAAGAACGGGACGAATCTGGAATTTCCCTCGAATTGAATACCCCCGAAATTTAGAATACGAATATTCGGTGGCTTTTTTAATTCGATTAGAATAAATTATTGAATGGTGTCGAGATATCTTGCTGGAACATGGCTTCATCCCGGTCCATGGGCCCGAGCCGCCGCCGGTCTTTTTGTTTACTTTCTGGTCCAACCATGAAAACGACTTCTTACAGCAGCCACATTTTTCCTCACATATCTTATGTACATACAAGGTTACAGAAAAGTCATTCCTGTAAAGAATTAAATTAACAAAATAAACTCGCGCAAAATTTGACATGATCTAATCTAATGGTGGCTATGCATAGCTCAGCGCTTACCATAATATTGGTAATTTATCGCAGGCGTAGCACATAAATGACCTTCACAAATTCCGGTTTTATGCTAACCATAAAGTAATTGTAGCCATAACTAACACTAAGCTAACTTTAACTAATCCTAAACTACCCCAAACCCTAATCTGAAATATTAACCTAACATTGCTAACAAAATACCAAAAGACCCCTCGACACAATACTGACACATAGCTGCCACTGACACAACGATGACACCGGTGTGTTTTACGCGAGTTTGGTTTGTGAAGTTAATTTGTTTCAGTAAAGTTGGTGATTTAATTTTGTAACCTCGTGCGTATAAAAGATTTGTGAGGAATAGTTTGGCGGTTATATGTTGTCATTTTCATTGTTAAGTCAAAAAGTAAAAGATCGCCTGGGTCCGATTTTGTGGCGGAGGACATGAAGGAAAATATTTGTTTATACTGCTTTGAATATCAAATTGAATAGCGGAAAAAGCAAATGTATATTTGAAATTTTGAATAATATCGTCCCATCCTTACTAAGTCCCCTGGCATGCCATACTTGCAATGTAGGGGATATGGAGAAAATGTAGATATGGAATGTGTGTATCTAGGACTTTATGCAGGATCAAATTTTTGCCAGTCACACATGCTTTGGTGGACTCGTGGAATCGCCGTGGATATTAACTCCTAAGCCAATTTATAAACTTTAAATGTGTCTGATTATCTGAAATGGACTACAAACACACCTTTTATACTCACGTTTGAGGCATAACTGACAATATCTATGGTCTTGGAAGACTTTGTTTCATTTTTTACCTGTCCACCCATATTTCTACCCGTCCACAACTGGTTTTACCCATCCAAATGACAGATGGAGAGGTCTCTGCTTAGGATGTACTAATGACAATGGGACTAATCAGCTGTTATGTTGTGTGGGCAACTGGGCATACCGCAGTCATGGGACAGCACATAGTCATACAACAGAGTTATAGGTATTATGATACCAGGGATACATGACAAAACGGTGACAATTTGTCAAGTTTCAAAGCTAATGTAATGTATTAATTGTGTTGTTTTTGTTTGTTATTGAGATTTGTGACTTTATTACCAGAGTGTTGCTGGATTATACACATGTGTTTATTTTTTATCCTAATGAAATGTAATATGGCCAACTATATTTTAATTGTGATATAATTAATGGGGTGGCTGCCATGAGAGCGACTAAAATGGTCTTAATGACAGTCTCCTCGACCCTTGGTTATCTTACATTCATTAAAAAAATTAATTATATTTACTTATAATTACATTTATGTTATTTTCAACACAATTACATGTCATGTTACTGCATTCAATATTATTTTTTAATTTGAACTGTAGGTAATTTTGTTTGAACATTGCTTTTGTATTGCTGTATGTACTGGGTCAATAAACATTTCCGATTCTGATTTCACATATACTTAAGACTTAATGTTTTTATAAACATGCGTAAGTGCTAACTAGTGAAAACATGAAGTATGTGTGTAAGGACCTTATGTTGGTGTGATTATGTTAAAGGTATTGTTTGTTTTATACTGGCACCATTGATATTGATGGTTATCCAATGCAAGATGTCAATGGCTTCTCCATTCACCACTGCTGCCCAAGTCGGCTAGGGCTTCAGCTTGGTATTGCCTTTGTGGTATATATATTTTGTAAATTCTAATTAAGATTCACAAATACGTTGCACACAACATATAAATTGTATATTGTAGTATGATTTAACTTACTTTGGAGCATAATTGTCGATGATGAGTACGACGTTTCGACCCATCAGCTACGGGCCTTGTTCACGTACTGGTATCATGTGTGTTGTACTCATAATCGACAATTATACTCCAAAGTAAGTTAAATCATACTATAATAAACCATTCTTGGAGCCATGAATAATATATTCAATATATAAATTGTATACATGTAATCATAAACTACTACGGTGAAATAATAATAGCTTATGTAATTTTTATGTCCCAAAAATTCATTATTTAAAATTGTGGACGATATTACCCTATATATCCTCCCCCAAAACACCATAATTATCGAACTTACAGTGGACCAACAGTGACGGATTTATAGCGTCTCCTGGGTCCTGAAAAATGACTTAATCCTGGTAGGGTAAATGAAATAGCCTAAGTTTCAGCACAGCTGAACTAGGTACTGAGCAACTGCCTGGTGGCACTAGGATTCTAAGTTGGTGCCTATGAATGACATTCCGCAATTTTAACCACTCGACCACTGTCGTCTCTATTTTTTCAATTGGATCTATAGATACTAGATCTATATCTATATGATACAATCACTACAATTAAACTCATAGTAGCTACAAGCGAGAGCAATTAGTTAGATGCTGCTGTCGGTAGTGTGTCTTTTTAGTGTCGTTGCTGGTTGGACTATAAATCTAAGAGGCGGCTAAGGCCAAGTCCAGGCCTACTACATGTAGTAGTAAGCATGTGATAAGTCATAGCTTTAGCAAACACAACTTGTCATGTAAGCAACATAATACGTTGATATAACTCTGTTGTAATATATGTCTACTTTACTGAAGATTTTTTAAATTATAAAAATGTGTTTCTTATAAATGTATGAACACTGCTTGTTTGCAGCAAGAGGGTTCACTGTGTGCACAGCACTGCCTCAATGCCCTCCTGCAGGGCAACTATTTTACCGCGGTTGACCTGGCTGACATAGCAAAACAACTGGATGAGTCTGAACGCCAACAAATGGCCGAAGCTGGCACAGACAGCGCTGAGTACAGACGTTTCCTACAGGTCAGTCGACATACAGCTTCACTTGGTTCGGACTGATGACACACTGGTGTAAAATAAGAACAATATATAAACCATGTATAAACTGCAAATGTATGACAGGTTTGTAGATTAAAACCAGTCGTAGAGAGGATGGATGCATGTCATAAATGTGTAAAACTTCTCTTCGTAAACAGTCAATTTAAACATGTTGAATACCGCGAAACTTTGTATGAATATCACACGAATGATCACGAGAAAAGCCTAGAAAGCAGAACAAATCATGCCGGTATTTTTCAGCAACCCTCCAACAACTTTGATGACAGTGGCTACTTCTCCGTGCAAGTGCTAGCTACTGCCCTGCGCGTGTGGGATCTTGAGTTTCTGCCATTCAACAGTTCTGATGCAGTGGCTGCTGCTGCCAGGACAAATCCCAGGTATTGATCACTTGAGAATTTAGATTTTTTAATACAGTAGAACCCCTCGTGAACTACCCCCTAATTTACGACCGTTTTTTCACTTAGCGAGAGAAATGAGGAGACTGGGAAACTACTCTTGCCAAACAATTCTGGACATGTCGAAGTTTATCAATATCTTTACTGGCAACATTATGAAGGAGGGAATTACAAATCAAGTATACTACTACCAAGAGCTGTAGCGATAGTTTTAGCGACTGAAAGAGACACGATATATATATATATATTGCACATGTGTGGAATGTGTGTCTTTCAGTCGCTAAAAAAATATATATATATATATCGCACATGCGCGGAATATGTCTCTTTCAGCCGCTAAAACTATCGCTACAGCTCTTTTTAGTAGTGTACTTGATTACTGTAATTCCCTCCTTCATGATGTTGCCAGTAATGTTGCTTTACTTGCTTACGCTGTATAAATGACCGCTTATCAACGACCACCCGGGAAACGCAACCATGGCAATTTGTATAGGCAGGTCCATGCCATAAATATTACTGACTGTAGTGTCTGCTACGTTACCTTTAAGACCTAATAAGCATAAATCTAACTTCCATGACCACTGGGTCACTCACTGCCTCCCTTGTGTGATTTTTAAAAACCATAAAGCAGACATCTGTAATTTCCAAGACCACTGCACAGTGTCTCATGCTACTTATATGACCCAGAAAGCATACATCTGTAACATTTGTGTGTACTTGTTCATTGTGACATACTTCTCATGTGTTACTTTTAAGACACAAAAAGCGTACACCTTTAACTATGACCACTGTTTTACTGTGTCTCATGTTACTTTCAGGACCCAGAATGCATACATCTGTAACTTCCGTGACCACTGGTTCAGCGTGCGTAAACTTGGCCACCAGTGGTTCAACCTGAACTCTCTCCTCACTGGCCCTGAGCTCATCTCAGACACATACCTCACCCTCTTCCTCACCCAACTCCAACAGGAAGGTCAGTCACCTTGGCTCTATGCAACAGAAGTGTACTTGTAGGTTAAACTTTGGGTGCCAAATTTTCACGGACTCCTCTATGATCCACTGGAACAAAAGTAATTAGTTTTTTCTTCTTCATTTTTTAAGGGTTTTACCAGTTTTAGTTTTTATTTATTGTTCACAGCATTATGCATGTTATGTGCAGTTGTTCCAAACTATGTAAACTTGCTGTGGGTCATGGAAGTTTTGGATAAACAAAATGCACAGTTATACCACATAAGAAATGTACAAATACTTCAGCAGGCCATCTTCTGATAATTGGCAGATCAGAGGCCGGTGTTCTAAGGAAGCAATTGAATATAAAATGACACAAGTGGATGTAGACGAAGATACATTTATGATGCTCCAAAGTTAGTGTTTTATTAAATAGATATGGCATTGACAGAGCTGCTCACACCATCCAAGTAGAATGACTTGAAATATACACACACACAGTGATCCACTGGGGCATAGATGATTCCTTGAAAGTTTGGTCTCCAAAAATATAGAGATCTCCACACAAAACACATTCTGGAGATTCTACCAGTAATTTAAATAGAAAAGAACACATGTCAAAAGCCACATAAAGAGAAATACAAACATACAGACAAAACCTGCAATATTAATAAAACAATTGATGCATAGTGCAAAACATGAAGAATTAGACATACAAGAGACCGATTGATATGCAATCGTCACTTTATTGTTCTGCAACATGGTGTTGTAAAGGTGAGTCGTCTTTCCAATTGACACCAGCAAACTGAGTGACATTTGCCATTAGTAGAATCCATAGGATATGTTGATTCTGCACGCCAGCCAGGGGTTGATAATTAAAATATGGATATTTGTATTTTAATATGGGAGATGGGGACATTTTCTAGTCTATCAATATTCTGGAGATCTCCCACCGTCGAGAGACTTGTGGCTCTACATGTCAGTGGGTCGTAGAGGGTACAACGTACATACAAGTTGTCATCCTTCCAGGCTACTCCATCTTTGTGGTGGTCGGACAACTGCCACAGTGCGAGGCTGATGACCTGCTCAAGATAATGCCCGCCATCCAGATGGTCAAGCCACAACTGTTGTCTGACGTCGCGGACAAAGGCGTGGTCAGCAGTGATGATGACGTCCAGCGAGCACTGGACGAGAGCCAACTGCTGGCTGCAGAGGAGGAGGAACTGCAGGCAGCCATTGCCCTCAGCATGCAGGGTCAGTGCTGACCATCAGTTTTAGGCAATTTATTATTTGTATATGTTTTATATAATAATTATGTTTTACTTTTTAATTTACCTTAACCAATAAATGTACACAATTGGCTTCATATTTTTAGAAATAATATCATATATCTTAATTACTTGCTATATATATGTATATATATATATATATACATATATACACACACATACATATATATATATGTATAATACATTTCTTCCTTTTTTAAATATCATAAATAATATACCATGATGTACATTTTTATAACTTTTTCTTTTACATTTTTATATGGTTCCAAGTACGTTTTATTGTGATGTATATGCACACCAAAGAACGGGCTGGTCCTGGAGATGGAAATGCTAGTAACGATAATAAATAGTAATCATCTATGGCATTCAGGAAGTCATGACAAAATAAGATGATGTTTGTTGTTTACCGAGTTAAAGCCTCACTTGTGTGACTTTGATGTTGTGAAAACGACAGATGAGTTTGTCGTGATGCAAAACCACAGTATTAACTCTAGTAGGTGTGATTAAAATTTCATCTGAACAATTCGACATTCTCTTGACATTAATCTTTCTATTAAAAACAACACTCTTGAATTTCTCTTGAAATTTGCGTTTCTGCTTAAATTCACATGTCTCCCCAAATTCACATTTTTGCTGTAAATCGCTTATTCCTTAAAAACATGTTTCTGCTGAATAATCACATTAATCATAAAAATTATATTTATTACTAAAATGGTATTTCTCATTAAGATTCTATAACTTGTTAACGTAAGATTTCTCGTTGAAACTGCAATTCCAGTGGCTGTCAGTGTAGATTTTGTTCTCGTAGCTGGCAGCAACCGCCACCGTGCGGTGGAGACAGGGACACGGGAGCCTGCGGGAGCATCGACAGTGGCTACAACGTCTACTGATGACACTGTGCCACCGTCCACAGAGGAGGTGAGGAAGAAAAGGCTTGCCTTTCTGCAGAAAGTTGAAAACCAGCCAACGGACGCTAGCAATGAAGTGACGGATTCTGCATGTGGCAATGACACAAGAACTCTAGGTGAGTAAGATAAAATAATGGAATAAACTTGATACAAAAGAATTATTAAAACAGAAAAGAAAACGGTAAGCAGCTATGCTTTAAAGCGACATGGTCCGTTCATGGCTTTTTATTTTTATTGCAAAATCATGTTATACGGTATAAATTATACCTATTATAGCGTAAAGACAGTCAAAATATGTTTTCATGTGCCATTTCGGGGTTGAAAATAGACGCAGTAAGGGCGCTTAACTCTGTGTACACATCGACCACGAGGCGTTTTCGAAACCGTTGTAGGTGTGGCTAAAAGCCCAGAAGGAAATGCATGATCACACAATGTAGTATCACGTGAATACAAGTTGACGCCACTAATGCCACACCCAGCCAGGTGCACAGCTCCCAGTTGGTAAAGGTCAAAGGGTGGGTGTCACTCGCTGCGATTTGAGTGACAGCGTCGGGATTCTTATAAACATTCGACGTTTAACATTACAAAGTCAGTTCTGTTTCAATAAAACATTTATTGGCAGTCAGGATGCTACAATAGTTATAACTTATACTGATTAACATGATTTTGCGATAAAAATTAAAAGCCACGAACTGATCATGTCGCTTTAATGGCTAAAGATTAAGATTTCCATGTTTATCATCACAGGTCGCAGAGTAAATAAATTCACCTTCTCATGTGGTTGTTTTGGTTTACCTTGTAGAAATGTCGGAAGAAGAAATGCTAGCTAAGGCCATCAGTATGTCAATGCAGACATAGATGGCATTCAAAGAGATCCTTCCACTGGCTGTGTCAGTGGTTTCAAGGTGTATTTGTGTGATAGCTTGAACTTAAAAAGTTTTGTTTGTTAAATATCCAGCATTGCATGTGTGTTTCACTGAAGGCATTAAAAACATGTATTTTATACAATCGCATGAAGTAATATGGAAATGAAAATTTATGTGGATAGTTTAAGGAGTACAATGTTGAATACAGACAAAACTGCAAATGCACTGTTAATAGTGTTATTTGTCGTTAAAACAGTCGGGGGGAAATAAGTGCAACATTTGAAACTCAGCTGTGGTAAGATTGATGTAAATACGGGTCATGGAGTTTCTCCTTAGCATGAGATCAAAATGACCTGTGACATATGGTTTCTCAGATTATAATGTGCACAAATCTTGCTGGATATATAGAGATGTTCATCTGAAACTTCTGTGATATACAGCAGTTGTAAACCTGAATGGTTTACAAATAATGAAGTTGTTGCCTTTGGTTGACGTGAAACATACAAACATAAGCTACTCAAGTTCCACACCAGGACAATGAAAATCTGACTGAAATGACTGGTACAATAACAATATTGATAGATAATGCAGACAGGTTGTTAGAGAAGTTGTTTTTAGTGAAATACTTACTAAACCACCACTGTGATGAGCTGCCACTATTGTTGCACACAACTACATTTCACATAACACTTTTACCAGAAAGTTTTGAATTATTAATTATTATTAACGAAGGCTCTAACGTAAGATCTGACAGCTCCTTGCAGCTTGTTGATTTCATTTGAATAAAATGGTACTCTCAAATGTGCAACACAATTGTGTAAAGTTACGCAGTATTTAAATTGTTTGGGGGGTTGATATTGTTTCTTGGATCATGACAAAGATTATCTTTAATATATCCTTTCACAAGTTTGTTTCACCAAGGGAGGCACTGACTTGGTGCTATGTCTATGCACTCTGTAGCTTTGAATGTGTGCTGTGCCCTACAGTATTCAAATCGCTGGATGCACTAGTGTGACACCTGGTGAGTGTGTTTGTTACCACATGGTGTCTGGTAGGGAAACAATTAATTTTAATTTCTAAAAACTAGGTTGACTATTTGACATAACAACTTGCAAAATACAATGATATTTTAAGATTTAGAGTGTCTGTGATTCCTCAGAGTTTTTAGATATTACTATGCCATTCATATGGGATTATAATTAATAACAACCTAGACATTCCCAGTATTGCATACTTGCTATGTCTATAATAGTGTTGTTGTTTTAGAATCACCCATTGAATGATCATGTTGTCTCAGAAATACAACAAAATAAACACAAATATTATAGAAATTTCACTGTATAAAATCACTAATGATACTGTTGACTTTTTGTGTACTGCAGTGGTTATCAGGAGTGGTGTACAGTTTAAGATAAGAAATATTTTTTGCATACATTCTTTGAAGACGTGAATGAGTGTCGTACCATTGGATCTTGGATGACTTAATATTCTAGTCAAGACCATCGGTAGCAGCAAATTAATTAATTATTTATTAACAATTGAGTAGCTACTGCATTTAATCTGCTTTATGTGCCCAACATTTTGGTTTATTATTGGTTGTTGTCATACTTAGGAAGACATCATTGACTTCAGGCGTGGTTTATACACACCCGTGTGTGTGTATGTAATATACTATGTATGTGTCTGTGTGTACTGCTTAGCTTGTTCATCCCTGTATGTATCATTTGCATTCATATAATATAATGTTGGAACGAACATGGAATGGGTAGAATATTTCATGTAAAACTTCTAATTAATCAGTACAATTTGTAATTTTGTACCTATATACCATCAGAATGACAATGCATTTTGTATACACGTGAGTGTCCCAGGGTGTTTGTGTGATGACACATTTTGTTTGTTGCAACTGCTGCTGATGATGTGGGCCAAAGTGTGACTAAGCATCTACTCGCTGTCATTATAGACCTTGTGTCTGGTAAAACTCGAGACTTCATGATAAAGATTTTTGTACATGAATTTGTGTTTGTTTCCTTTTCGTCTTTTTCTATTCATTGGCGAAACTCGTCACTCACTGAGGATAGAAGCAAAGGTCTGGCAGGCAAACAGGAACTATGTGTTGATATTCTTTATGCATGGTCTTCATACTGTTGCGACTGTTTCCATTTATCCAATGCTGTATGTTAGATGATTAATGTTGGAGTTGCATTTCAAGTTGTACGGAACATGCTTTTAGCACGTATGCAGTAACCAAGTCTGAATTGGTTAGGATGGCTAGAGCACTAAAAAGAAAGAAAAGAAGACAAATTTGATGGCACAAAACATGTTTTCTTAATTTGTATTTTTAAAGTAAAATGTAAATGTGAATTCTTATATAGTGCAGCATCCAGGACTCAGGACTGTGTATAATTGAAACACTTTACTCCCTGGCAATCAATCTTCTCTGAGAAGCACTCAATTCAAAATACGTTATGCAGCAATTTGTTTGTTGTGGAAATATATCATTTTTGTATGTTAATTATTTAATAAAATATGATTCTGATTTTGCCAAATTTCTGGTCATCACGTCTCGCTAGCAGAATAGTAAACACATGGCCCTTTAATATAATTTGTCATGTTTTGACTTAATAAAAAATCACAGAGTTAGATCAGTAATCTTTCCTCTATAGATTAGTGAGTTCTATTTATATCCACAACACAACATAAAACTTTGAGACAGCCTCGATGCTCAGTTAGGGGCACTCTCCGTTGTTGGAGGTACGAAAGTTGCTGCCATGGCGTTCCGATGTTCACAATCTGGTCATTATCACAAAACGCGCTATGACAACGATGGAATCAGTTCAACTACGTATTTAGAACAGGTAATTATGTAGTATGCGTGCAGTGGTACTGAATTAGTTACGCGCAGGTGATTTGTTATGGTCTTAGTGTTGTCAAATTAACAATGTTCCATATTATCGCCCGCATTTATGATATTATTTACCATGACAATTTATTCTCGATTCATTTCGGCAGCTATTGTTGTCATTAACAAGTTACATTTTGTGTCTATGGAATTTTTGAGACAATTGTTGGTTGTATTAATGCAATTTATTATATGTTGTTACACGCTCTGACAGCCATTATACCAGTTGGCAGTTAGAACGCGGTAATCTTCCACTGGAAGATTATCGCGTTCTAACTGGTGCTAACTGGAAGTTTAGTTAACTGGCCTAAATTATTAGGGCCTTTTCAGAACGGGTTTACGACCTTTTTTCGATGCATATGTGTTTGGAATGTCATTTTACATCACTTCCGGTACAAAGAAGTAAGATAGATAGTATTTTTTGAATTGTGTGTTAGATCAATTTAATGTCGTCAAGTCAACGTAAACAAGCCAATGTCACAGGCCGTGAACAGTTAACGAACCCCAGATGGCAGATGCATCACGACCACAAAGGCGATGTCTTGCGATTTGCGAATATGTCCCCAAAATTAAGGCTACATATACATCATTAATTTTTATTCTGTTATTGTATAATGCAGATTTATTTGTTTTAAAGGGCAAAAAAGGCAATTGTTTGGTGTTATGCACCTAAAGGAGTTTATACAATCTAACCATTTGCATCTACAATCATATTTTTTGCATTAGTAGTTTCCTCAGAAAAGTTCTGGTGTTGTTAAAGTGGGTAAATCTAGCTAAATCACCGACACCATGAACGGGCCCATCTTGGTCCATCCAACCAATCAAAACCCAGCTTCTATCTGCACTTTGGAAAAGTATTAGGTCATAAAGTCGTCTGCTGGTTCAGCTGTCATAACAGAGCCAAGCGTTTCGCTAAACGTGCCTTACGTCGGTTTACAACGAAATCGCGACAGCAATATGCCACACTGTTCCTCATGCGCTTGTAGCAACAGTACAGTGAAAGACAGTATCAGTAAGCTGTCTTTTTGTTACCCTTTGAATCGACCAGAACTGAAACAGTAGTCTAGTTGATTCGTTGGGACAGTCACAGTGTGGATGCCAGACGACCGGGTTGGATTGACCCAGTCATGAAAAAGACCTCCACCACCTGCCAAACTTCTCCTCACCTATCTTACATGTACATATACATACACTATGTTATAAAATTTAATCACTTGCATTCCTCTAACGAAGAAAATTTGCAAAACAAATGTGCAGATCTCGACGGCAACTTCGTCGACCGCTCTGCGGTACCGTAAAATTGCTATATAAGTTAGCTTTACACAAAATGCCGTTATGAATGATATTTCCACCACTAGAAAAAGAAGGTTTTGGTGCATTTAAAAATAATAATATTAATATGTTATAGTTTTAGTTATTATTGCTAAAACATCGCTTATACAAGCCTGCATGCTCGCAATACACGCATGTTTATAGAAATATTGATAAAATAAATAATGTGACATCATTGAACAACACATAATTTCCATACCTCTTTTATGGCTAATAGGCAATTTTAGAAAATTATGCAGACATGTATTTTTAATATTCATTTTAATTACCTGTGGGTAGCATTCTTCTTATTGCTTATACTTTAATAACAGTATGTTGTGAAGTGCTACAAACAATTATGGATTTGGCGCTATATAAAATAAACTATTAAATTATATATTGTTATATTAAATTATTACTTTTTATCAACTTTATTAGGCCCATATCACCAAAGCGTTGCCTTTGTTTGCCGTTTAACATGTTCTGCAGACCATAGTGATGCTGCTAATTATTATTATATTATTTATAATTAATTAAACTAATTCACACGTGCGAATGCAGTAAGGTTTATAAATATTCGCATGTACAGACGCGCCATCTAGCAGTATTTTGTGTAAAGCTAACTTATAATAGCGAGTATACAGTAGTCAAAGTTGTCGAGTTGCCGTCCGTCAAGATTTGCACGTTTCTTTTGTGAATTTTCTTTATTAGAGGAATACAAGTGATTTTTTGGTAATGTAGTGTATGTATAAATATTATGTATGTGAGGAGAAGGTTGGCAGTTGTTTTCGTGGTTAGGTCAGAAAGTAACAGATAATAATACGCATGCATGCACAGTTCACGCCGACCAAGAAGACTTAACTATGTCATTTTGTTTCTAAAATGGCATAGTCTGTAGACTTTCTATGGCTATGAGTTCTAGATTTTTGTCCTGGTAAACCACTGACGTTAAAAATATGTTGTTGGAAGTTGTTACTTTTCATTAACTCTGATTAACCATATGATCAAAACATTGACTTTTGTTTCCCTTTAAGCTTAAATTTATCAAATATTGCTAATTGTTTTTATTTCGACTTCGCAATGCACACGCAAGACATCGCCTTTGCGGCTCTGATGTGTCTGGCATGTGCTATTACTGCTAACTGCTTGCGCCCTCAGCCCTGTGACATTGGCTTATTTACATCGACTCGACAGCATTAAATTGATCTAAAACACAATTAAAAAAAATAATATCTTACTTTTTTGTTCCGGAAATTATGTAACATGACATTCTGAACACAAACTCATCGAAAAAAGTGTGTAAAACCGTTTCGAAAAGGCCCTAATAATTTAGGCCAGTCAACTGGAAGATTACCTAGAATGCTGCACTCCAGTGAATAACCTGGTCAATGAACTGGTCTAGCGCTAGGCTGTGCCTAAAGATTTTACGTCTCAAGTCACGTATATGTTCTAGACGCTCTGTCCTAAATCATTATTTGGGCCGAAGGTCCAGTGGATTCATGGCATGTCATCACTTTAGCCATGTCAGTTGCCTGCCATTAACCCCCTTATCTCAGAAACCTTCAAGGATCTATTTTTAAATTTGTTTCTTAGACTTAGGGTTTTGCTACTGTGCATGATAAATGGCAATTTTTTATGTAACCAAGTGTGTGTATATGTGTAAGATATGTGAGTAGTTTTGCAGTTGTAAGGTCATTTTCATGGTAATTTGTAATTTTATTGAATTGTTCTGAAGGTTCTCTAAGCTGGTAAAAAAATTATAAAACTCTTCTGTAACATTTTTCAGATTTTGCATAGGCATATCTTAGGGTACACATAGGTGGTTTACAAGAAAAAAATTTTTTTCGTGATTTGATTTACACGTATCCTTAATACTTCTAGTATTAAAATTGGTAACACCGAATTAGTAGAGGGGAGATACATTGTACATGAAACTTAGTAAAAATTATTTCATTGTTCATAGTGAAGAGGCACATAATTGCTGTGACATTACAATTTCTCTGTACAATAACTTTCTTAGTAGACCTTTTTCTTTTATATAGGCCAAGGTTCAGGACATGGTAGCCAACTGCTACAGATACTTCAAGAATTTACTGGACATAGAGCCTGCGTAAGTACTTCTTCATGCAATATACAATAATTAAGTGTTGTATATATAATATATATAATGTATATATATAATGTATATATTTTATATATTATTAATTAGTGTACCCCGGTATATGTATGGCACCACATCAATTCATAAATGATGTTGACAAAATATATCTTCACCCTAGAGACAACAGCCGGTTTGAATGTTATTTTATAAGCATAATAGAAAGTTGTCTCTCAAAGTTAAAAACTTATTTGTGTTTTTATTTGTAGAGAGCCTGAACTCCATCGATTAAAACATGTGACATTCTTACTAAAAGGATTGAGCAGCCTGCCTCCTTCATATGTGGTAAGTTAAAAAAATTACAATTGTCATTTGATTAATGTGCTTAGGCTCAGACATTGTTTGTTTGACTTAAATTGTGAGGCAATGAGGTGTAGTTGTTAGACGAATGAGGTGTCTGTGAAAACTGTTGAGGGCGCCTTATGATAAGTGAGTTCCATAGATCATGATGGTCTTCCATCATTTCTATCTAGCAGTCATAGTTTCATAGTTTGTAGTAATCTACTGGCAGTGGTCTGGTAAAAATATCCTGAATTTTATCATAGGCCAATCATATCTTAAATGACAGTACAAACCAGCAATTTAATTTGAAGAACCAACATATATCGCTATTGGGCTGAGATTGCATATTAGCAGAATAATCTTCATAATGCAGAGCTTTGTAGCAATGAGTGATTGCATACACTTTCAATGTCCCAAAATTTGTTCAGCATTAAGTGGGTTTGGTCATCATCACAACATGTGGATCGGTTGACACAGTGGTGTCACCTAGTGAGTGAAAAGTGTATTGATGCATTGTTTTATAAACTTTGCAAACTATTGAGATTGTGGACATATGTCAGCGTGTATGGTTTGGTTGTGCTGTAGTGTTTGGATGCGAGTCGTCCTTGGCTGTGTTACTGGACCCTTCATGGCCTGTCTCTGCTCGAGGTGCCCATCTCAGAGGACATCGCCACCCAGTGAGTGTCACAAGCAGTGCGACAAACTGTCACTCTCATTCCTAGGCGCTCCTTCAGTCAGAATAATAAACTGTCCCTGTCATTCTTAGATGCTCCGACAGTCAGTGCCAAAAACTGTCCCTCTCACTCACTAAGCTATTCCTTGTGTCCATGCATGTCCTAATTGCATAGTTTTATGCAGAGACCCATCCACCCATCATTTGGATGGGTAAAAACAGTTGTGGATGGGTGGACGGGTAAAAAATGAAGGAGCAAAAAGGTCTTCCAAAACCATAGATATTGTCAGATATTGCCTTAGAAGTGAGTGTAAATGGTGTCACATGTGTGTTTGTAGTCTATTTCAGGTCACCAGAAACATAAAAAATTTGGTAAACTGGCTTAACAGTTAACATCCATGTGTCCACCAAAACATGTGACTGGCAATAATTTGGTCCTGCATAAAGCCCTGCTTAATTGATTCACATAACAAATATGTTTTATTTAATTTATAGTCTTAATTATTACTGGTAGAGATCATGCCTTGGAAGAACTGTTATTGTTATCTAGAATGTTAGTGATCACTTATATGTTTACAGTTACTTTAGATATGTAGTTTGTTTTGAGGAATATAACAACAGGTAAAACATTTAGTAAGAATATCGTCGCAAGCCGGGGGCATTGTGCTACACTGCTATACCCCTGGCCGATCATCTCCGTAAAGCTGGGGAGTGGGCAGAGTCAAACATACAATTATAGCAATTGATTTCCCCAGTCACTACTGCACCAGCCTTGGGAACAGCCCAAATCCCCACAATTTGAATATGGATACACGTCCTAAACATTGCATGCAACTCGAGTGTGTGAAAATTGAAATCATCCAAGATGTTATATTACATGACCAGAGGCTGACCACACTCCGTGTGAGCGATTTCATTGGCTGACACTAAAAGAGGAATTTTTGAAAGGGATGTGCCAGGGGTAGAGAAGAGCTGGTACTGATGAACTCAGCCACTGTTACGCAAGGATGAGCAAGAGAAAAGTGAACAGTTTTTGTTTTTAATACATCTTGAATAGTTTTTGACTGTATTACTGTTTTCGATTTGTTTTCAGTGTAGCCACCTTCCTTGGAAAATGCCAGAGTCCCACCGGGGGATTTGGAGGTATGTACTGAATTGTACCTTACATATGTGCACTGTCTAATACATGCAATCATGACGTTATTCTCTTATCAGAATCGACTTGACTGGTCTTGGGTGTCTCGTGGTTGTCACATGATTGTCACATGGTTGTTGTATGTTGTAGGTGGCCCTGGTCAGGACGCCCATCTTGCACCTACCTATGCCGCAGTCAACGCCCTCTGTATCCTTGGTACGGAGGAGGCTTACAAGGTCATCAACAGGTGTGACTTTCAACATTAGCTTTCCCTAACCACAGTTGGCCACTTTGTGTACACTTCCTGTTGTTAAACTACTACTGCCAGGGACATATTACACACACTCCTGTGGCCTCAGCCTGGGCTACTAGATACAGTTGTTTTTAGTTATGCAAATAGTTTTTGTTGTATTGGCAACAAATACTGATCTCTCTTTCAAACTCTTGATAATTTGTAAGCTCGGTGTTCACAAAAAGGTAAGCTGCAAAATGTATGTAATACAAATAAGCAAATTAATTTCAAATAATCAAAACAGATTAATTATTTTATGCTACATGTTGATGTTTACTGATATATGTTCACCTGTATGTGTCATACAACTCTTCTAAAGAAAGGTATTTTGATTTGATTCTACATGTATGTATGTATATATATATATATATATATATATATATATATATATATATATATTATTTGTGGTTAGTAATTAATCTAAGTCATACAAAGGTCATTAGGAAGTCATTTGTAGTCGATTATGGCTGACTGTTTACTGAAGTTAATGCATTAATTGCAGAGAAACATTACAGTCGTTCCTGGAATCATTACGAGATGATTGTGGTGGGTTCTTCATGCACAAAGGTGGAGAAATTGACATCAGGTAGGCAACATGTGCTTATCCAGTAGGTGGCTACTGGCTAAGGAGATAGGCAGGCTGTTTATACATTGACATGGATGGCAGTGTAGACTGAAAGTTACATTATTAATCACTGAATATTTAATTTAGCCATACAATTTTTATATATGGGATAGTTATATACTATGACATTTAACTCTAACTCTGTAGCTTTGAAACTGATATCTTCCTATGGGTAACTATTTTCTGATGTGCCATCATTTTGTATAGACATTAGACACCCCCATTGAAATGTCACTTTTCAACCATTTGATAAACGTCTTGGTGTTTGTGTCATTATGCGTGTTGTTGCCAGGGGGGCGTATTGTGCAGTGAGCGTTGCCAAGCTCACAAATATTGTCACCCCCAAGATGTTTGATGGCACTGCTGAGTGGATTGTCAGGTAGGATTCTCACCTGTGCTCTCATCTGTAGCCATTTCTGCCAGGTCTGCCTACATTATGTTATTGCAATGTCTGTCGCTCTCTGTTTGTTATTGTGCTTTTACAAGTGTCTTTCTTACTGGTATGTTTGTTAGTGTGATCTTTGTTGCTGGTGTGTTTGTTACTAAGAAAAAAATAATGAATGGCTTGTTGTACAACAATATTTTGCCTAGTTGTTGCCAAAATGAAATCCAGTTAAATTCTCACACAAAATCATAGTCTCTGGCTAAGGACCTAATGATATGTGTTCCACTGTTCCATTTGTTAGACTGTGAGAGATTGTATTACTTGTCTGTTCTAACTATCAATACCATGGTAGTTAGAGGGAGTGTTCATTACTTGTGTGTGTTTCTCTGTTCCTATTGGTAGATTATGAGAGAGGTTTAGCTACTTGTGTTCATCTGTTGCATTTGGTATATTATGAGAGAGATTTAGCTACCTGTGTGTGTTCCTCTGTTGCAGCTGTCAGACGTACGAGGGTGGGTTTGCGGGGTGTCCAGGGGTGGAGGCCCACGGGGGCTACTCCTTCTGTGGCCTGGCAGCCCTCATGTTGCTGGGAAGGGAGTGTCTGTGTGACACCAAGAGTCTCCTGGTATGAACTTTGACCCGTAATGTTTTCTTTTAACAAGTCGTTTTATGTGAGACCTTTTTTGGATAATTTATCACTTTTAGCATTGTTGAGTACGTTTGACTTTTGGTGCAATACAGTGTTGAAAATATTGAAGTCAGATACTAAGTATTGATATATTCTACATTTCTTATGTAAGTAAGTGTAAATGTGTAAAATATTGCCTGTTTTTAATAATCATAATTCACATCTGGACCAATACTACTGTTATTTATGTTGCCAATTTTGAATAGGAAAATGGTAAGACAAAAATATTTGCACACGCCAGTAGTTTTGAATATGACATCGCTTAAAGCAAACGTTACTGAATACTTTTGACACTTCAACAACCCTCGCTTTTATCATAAAGATAACTTTCTAAACCCAGGGCCCTAGCTCTTAAACCTGACTTCCCACATTAAAATCGATTTTGATACTTAACAGTGATCTTGATTACCTGAGGACATAACACCATGACACACGGTGGGGCTGTGTCACTGGTGATTACCTGAGGACATAACACCATGACACACGGTGGGGCTGTGTCACTGGTGATTACCTGAGGACATAACACCATGACACACAGTGGGGCTGTGTCACTGGTGATTACCTGAGGACATAACACCATGACACACGGTGGGGCTGTGTCACTGGTGATTACCTGAGGACATAACACCATGACACACGGTGGGGCTGTGTCACTGGTGATTACCTGAAGATTTAACACCATGCAGCTGGGCTGTGTCGACACACAACGGGGCTATGTCGATACACAACGGGGCTGTGTCGACACACAACGGGGCTGTGTCGACACACAACGGGGCTGGGTCGACACACAGTGGGGCTGTGTCATTGGTGTGTCATAGAAATGGTGTGCTTGGTATTACAGCAGTGGATATTTGTGTTTTCAAAACAATCATTAAATTTAACAACTGATTTGCTTGATGAATTTTCTAAAGAGCTCTCCATCTTAGTGAGACAGTCCCCAGAATTTTAGCAAAACATACAACGAGAAGCGTGTGTTCAGCTAACCATTTTTTGACGGATAGAGTTTTTGCTGGTCAGTGTTGATGAGACGAGTGTGTTGTTGTTGCAGCGATGGGCCGCCACCAAACAGATGTCCTTTGAGGGTGGCTTCCAGGGCCGCACCAACAAACTGGTGGATGGCTGCTACTCCTTCTGGCAGGGAGGTGTCTTCCCCCTCCTACACCTCGTCTTCTCCAAACAGGGTCAGTCTTGGGGTCTCCTCTGTACAGGGTCATTGTCATGGTTTAAGGGTCTTCGTTTTAATGCAGTGTGAGAGTATAGGGGTCTTCTTCAAACAGGGTCAGTATCAGTGTTTTGGGGTGTGCTCCAAACGTGGTCATTGTCATGGTTTAAAAGGTCTTCTTTTTAATGCGGTGTGACGGATTTAGGGGTTTTCTTTAAACAGGGTCAGTATGAGGGTTTAAGGATCTTCTCCAAGTGTCATAGGTTTTGAGTTGACTTCAGAGTTTTGGGACCTTCATGGTCAGTGTCAGGATTTTTTGCAGTCTTAGCAGGGACAGTGTTAGGGTTTGGGGTTGTCACTAATAGGAAAAACAGTGGGGGGCAGCTATATACTGTGACAAGTGTTTATGTGGGCAGATAAGTAAAGGGTTGGAAGTTAAAAGCAGACTACTCACCTGTCCTATGTGATTGCAGGTGACAATGCATTGAGTGCGGAGAGGTGGATGTTTAATCAAGGTGGGTGAAGCAGTTACAATGGAATAAGTTATTAATCTTCTGAGTATACTAATAAATAGCTCTTGCTGTCATATGAAAAATGACATGTTTGATAATTTGCCATTTTGTGTTTGCAACTGTGTTGAGTAAATAAATCTTATGAAGTCATCTTGTATTTGAAGCATTTATGTCCAAGTGTGTTGGTAAGACAAATTTAAGAGTAAAACCATTGGGCATGTTGTCCACAAAATATCTGGCAATTGTTGGTTTGTTTTGCATTTTCTTTTCTAATTGGACATATTTGTACGTTTTATACTGTGTAATATGTGTATTGTTTAGTTGTTGTTGTGGTGTTGTACAGAAGCCTTGCAGGAGTACCTCCTCATCTGCTGTCAGGCTCCAACTGGGGGACTCGTTGACAAACCCGGGAAGTGAGTATCACACAAGTCCCTTGTTCCACAGGCTCATTGTCACCGTCCACTCTGACATGTCACACTTGAATGACTCGATCCACATAAAACACCTGCCATGTTTGGCCAGCCTCAGTGTTTTTCAAGTTCAGGCAGCTATGATCTTTTTGTACCCAATATTTCACATTTCTAGTTGCTCTGCCCAAATGGTGTAAAACAACTACTATCATTTTATAATATAAATGCAGCTAAGAAGCAATTGCAAAAAAACTTGATCTATTTATTCAAAATTCCAGAGTCGTCAGGTGTCCCTCATTCATGACGACTCTTACATGTTATATATTTAGGTGTGTTTGTAGTTTATTATTATTTACTTATGTGTGTACTCTGTAACTTCATACATGTCTCCTTTTAAAATGAGATGTTTACATACTAGTAAACGGTGTCATATGAACTGTCCAACATAAAATCACCAATATAACACTAAAACTAATATTTGCATGTATAATTTACACAATTTATGACCTGCACATTCCAGAAACCTTGGCATACTGAGAACAGAATTTTAAACCAGATTCAACAGTTAAAACCAGCGTCCGTATTAGTTGCGAATGACCTGACCTCAGTGATGCTTGACCACTTATTCTGTTCTTGAATCAGTAATGAACTAATCATGTGATGTGTTGTTTTCTAGGCCGAGGGATTACTACCACAGTTGCTATTGTTTGAGTGGACTGTCGGTGGCCCAGCACTTTGGCGAGGGCAAATTGTCAAAAACTTACAACATCGGTAGCGCCAGTTCGGAATTAGTGAGTGGCCTGTATATTCTTTATCATGAGAAAGTTTTAATTGTGTAGTTTTTCAGTTATTCTTAAAATCAGTGAACAGTAGTAAAATTTTCTGAAATATGCAATCATATCAAAATAAGGTGAATGCTTGCTAACAACTTCTGCTAGGTTTTCGGGAATTTTGAATGAACAAGGTATCTACTATCTAGTGCAATGTTTCACCAGTTGTTTTACAGTATCTTAATTAAAAAAATTGTGTTTGTTTTCATTTTGCCAAAACATGGTTAGATTAGACCTCTTGATTCACTGCCATCTTGTTCCGTTGTGCTGCATTATCTGTAAATTACACTGTTTGTATTTCAGGTTGTCACCCATCCAATATTCAATCTGAGCGTGGAGGTTGTAGCAAATTCACATCAGTACTTTGGAAAACTGCCTGTCCCAGGAATGCCACAAAACGCCTAGTTGATCGATACCAAAATGTGCTGCAATGTTGTCTATGGTTTACTGACGGTGACCTGTAATTTATCATAGATTTGTTTGGTTGCCATATGAGTTATTTGACGGAAGCTCAGTATATGAACGAGTTGATTCCGTTGTGTGTCAATTTCAGGTTGACTGATGTGATAAAATTGTTGCTGACAATGCCAAGCCAAATATGTTCTCAGCTCAGAGATAAAACAACTTCCTTTGTTAAGTCTTGAATCATATATTAGCATAAACGATATCCTGAGTACATTCTGCCAACAGACATGCCCAAGGATCCATGTTTTAAGAGTGCCCAATCCGAGTTCTTCGTCTCAGCCTGTTCTGAAGAGCTGCTGATGTTCTATCCTTGCTTGGATTCCCATTAATGCTATAAACACCATGTTGAAAGTTAATTTTGAGGAATGGTTGTAAACATTTCCTTATTACGTAATTCCCACGTCTGAATGTTCAGGCTAACATTTTTGGGCCATCAAGAATTCTGAAACTTCCACAACTACCGGGTAACACAAAATATCCCTCTATCGACTACTTTAAAAAAAATTAAACATTCCCGTTACCATTTGGTTTTCTGGTATCATATTGGAAATGGTTGAAACTGGCTGTCGTGTATTATTTTCAGTCAATGTGAACTGTCATTGTTTTAATATAAAAGATTGTAGCCGGTGCTTGTATTTGTCTTATTTGTTTGTTGACTGGACTTTAAATATTTTGAAATTTCTGTTGAGATGTGTCAAATTTTACCAAATACTGCTATTGTATCTTTGTACAATGTCGCACCCATTCTTGCAACAGTTCCATTATTTTTTACATAAAATACATGCATTTGCTGTTGTTGATTTAATTTCCTAATACAGCATAGAAAATCTGTTGTACCTATCAAACTGAATCTGAATAAATTCATTTGTCCGATTTATTGTTGGGTAGCAAAAATTGGCAACTCTCCAAATTAAATCTTATTAATCCTGTTGATTTATTGTTTACGCTTGAAGCTGATTCGTCAATTCATTTAATCGAACATCATAAGATGGGGAGGTTTGGGATCTATTAAAATTCTTTAGGGTCGACATTCACAACTTGGGACATCTAGAGGGTATGTCACCACTCTGATGCTGGCATAGCGCAGCCAAATTCCAGAGGTCATGGGGGCACATACCTTACCCTGGCAAGCAATACTCGGAACACAAAATATCATCTAGTTCCTTTATTTACAGTACATTAAGTAACATTCAGTTATTTTCTCTCGTCAGTAATGTTGACAATATGTCCAAATCTCGGATTCTTTTTTGTAAACATTCAAAAAAGATGCTACACAACCGTGGCACTATACGACGACAACATTACACATAATCTCCCCTCCCTGCAGCTTTGCATAACCATCCGACTTCGAGTGGAATCTGGACGTCAAACGACAGTGAACCACTGTCATCAGCAGTAACCGTTCACTCCAGTCAACAAAACGGTGCCGAAAACAAGTGTTAATCATACTGGTAGCATTCCATAGCATTTAAGATCATGACTCAGGACATGGGGGAATGCCACAAGCCTTGGCAAACCTCCCTAAAACCTTAACAAGATGCACGGTAACCAAAAATGCTACTCTATAATGAGCCGTATCTACTCGACACTCCTGTCGGTTGCGACAGGAACCCTCGCTTGCATAGTGGGTCTACTCGGGCAGCCTGGACGTGCTACGTAAATGCTATGTTCCTTCGGGTCGGCGTTAACAAGACTGGCGTGTTAAATCTGTATCGTAATGAAGCCTGGTGGCCTCACAACGTCTGCAGTACATCTTGTGTGTAAATGAAAGTCACGAAACAACCAGAATGCACTCGCTCCGGCAGAGCACCGACACGCGAGTACGCGTATCGTACCCTGCGACTGGTCTACACCAAACCTACACAATCTACTGGACAGCTTCGAGAAAGCGAGCCGGAAGATTTCCCTGCTGCAACGGTGTCGTCCGGTCCGCGCGGGACAGACGCACACTGTCTATATATTAGTCCCAAGGGAAACAGTCACCAGCCGAACAGCGCCAAACCGAAGAGCACTAATTCTATCTCGCTGTCTTCAGCCGCTTGCGTTTGCTCATTGTCACTTCGAGGTCGGAGTTGTCTGAATCGGACGCGCCGTATCGGACCGTCGTCGACACGTTGTTCTCCATTATTGATGACTTGTTTATATATGTGCCTGCTGCCTTTGCCTTCTCCAGCGCTCGCACTGCAAACAAGACGGCACGGTCGCCATTAAACAGATGAACACAGTCTAATTATAATGTGCACAAAGTCCCTGTTTGGTGGATATAATTACGACTGGCCAAAAGTACGGTGTATGCAGCAAAACCTTTGCTAACACATCCGATTCACATTTAAATGTGTTTGTCTCACTGCAGATAGTTCAGACTTCAGCTGCCCTACAATAATACAGTAGACCTTCAACCGCAGGTGTACTACTATTTTCAATTGATTTTGCCCGTCAGAAACCAGGTTCAGTGATGCCCAAATGTGTGTGAATAGTTTAAATAGTGCATACAGCTGTATATTTGGTAAAATCATTTAGAGAACTGACTTAAATTGACCACAAAATCTGATAACATGTGAACAAAGTTACGTAAAGAAGCAAAGCAATTTAGCCATTTAATTAAGCATTTCATCACCTTCTGATCAATAATAATTTTAGTTTATCCAATAATATAACATTATTTACACAAATGAGCTGTCATAGTATAAGATAAGGGTTAAGTTATATATGCGATGGGACATGCAAGAGACCTTTAAATGTAACCAAAAAGAACTCTCCCAGTAGGGGAACAGACATCAGAGTCCCGTGCAGTTATTTTCCTGAGTAGGCAATAAATTACCCTCCCCCCGTGGGCTATCTTCTTCACATTCTGGATATCGGTTAATAGCCCATTACACATTGCTGTCTACTTATAAATGCATTCACAGTGGGTGGTGGGGTAGCCTGCTCCTACTAATTGGCTAGACACAACAACACACAAATATTAAAGCTATAGCATTACTGAATGAAAACATAAAATCAATCTGGCAATATTTTTAATCTAACCAAAACGTTCCGTCCCATAACTGCGAATAAAATTTCATCACAAGTAATGACATCATTTATTTATTATTTCAACAGAAACCACAACTGGAAGAAAATGTGTTTTGGCAATGAAATCATAATTTATGACTCCAAAAACAATTATTAAAATACACAAATATCATTCTAGCAATTCATGTGTCTGTCCCACTGCAAAGTTCATGACACATAATTTCACAGTCATATTCATGTCACCTTGACCTGTGGCCAAGGTGACATCTGAGCAGGGAATGTTAATAGCCACTTTTGATCTGATGCTTATCTAAAACACAATAACACGACCAGCAAAAGTAGACTGCCAGGGACACATGTGAGATTGCGTTCTACACTTGCCACTAAAAACCAAAACGGTTGTACCCGTGGCTGGTTGGACGAACCAGTCTTACCTTGTGTTTCAAGCACCTGGTTCTGCTTTTTAACATCATCTATGTCATGCTGGATGATGCTGTTTTTCTTCGACATATACTGTATGTAGTCGGTCGCCTGCTTCAGTATTTGTGCTCTGGATGCCTGTGAAGTCAACAAACAAATGCCAAAAGTGCATTAATTCAAGGCTAAACAGCAATAGTTAATTCCATTCTGAACATTTGACACTCGATTCCAATTCTGTAACTGCAGCTGATTTTCGAAAAATGGAATTCAACTCGAGATTTTTGCAGCAACAAATGCGTCTATGAACTTGACTTATTCAAGTGACGCTGAATGAATGATTGTGCATATTTAAATCGCATCAAACTACATATAACTGCACGCGATTTCAAGCACAAATGAAACTGTAGCAAATTTGATTTGTCTTTGAATTTTTCAAAATTGGATTTGGAATGAACTGGATTTGGCAATGGAGAACATAAATTTTAATTGACTAGAATTGGAACTGACAAAATGGGACTGACCTCATGTGTAGCCAGTGCTTACTATCACTACACATGGCTTGCACTACAAACCTGTCAGCCAGCCAGGCTGTTTAATTGTAACTGTTAGTGCAGTCAATGAATACATAATGTTATCAGGAATGGGCCATGCCTGGGAGCATTGCATGCAGCAATGCAGAGATAAAATCAGGTGGCTCTATGCAGCTGTGTTAGAGCAAGGCTATGTAGTGTGTATGTGCCATCACATACATACAGCTGTGTTAGAGCACAGCTTTATAGTGTGTATGTGCCAACTCATAAATAAGCCAAGACTTCATGTGACAGCTTACACTGTACTTAGCATGTTATACAGGATATTATTCTGGTTGGAAACCTCTGGCATTATATTACAGATGCCTACTGGGTGATTCTAATTTAATAGCGTCAATGTATTGTCTTCACTGGCCCCATATGGGAAATGTATATATCATATCAATGATATCAGTGGCATTCATCAGTTATTTTAATACATTTTTGCCAAAAAAGATATATATCAATAATATATCAGTTTATTTTATCTACTTTCAAATGGTATATTACATTTGAAAATCGGACAATAATAATTTATCAACAGTCAGATACTTCCAACCTGAGTGACTTCCAAGTGACAGACATGCAAATGGAAAATGCGAGGAGTGTGAGGGTGTGAGATCGACACGTGAGGGTGCGAGACTGACACGCAAGGGTGTGAGACCGACATGTGAGGGTGTGAGACCGACTAGTGAGGGTGTGAGACCGACACGTGAGGGTGTGAGACCGACAAGTGAGGGTGTGAGACCGACATGTGAGGGTGTGAGACCGACATGTGAGTGTATGAGACCGACACGTGAGGGTGTGAGACCGACACGTGAGGGTGTGAGACCGCCATGTCTGTAGGCAGTAGTACCTTCTCCCCCTGTAACGCAGGGACGGAGTCACGTAGGCTGTGGAAACTCTCCTTTATGTGGTCGCGTCGCTTCCTCTCCAATGCATTATGGTGGGCTCGCTTTTCCGCCTGTCAACAAACACACGCCATCTATTTGAAACAGAATCGAGCTAGCTATGTGCATGTGGCAGTATTTGAACGTTTTTCTTTTATAGACGTTTTGCCAACTTCCACCTTCCACTTGAAATTCACTATTGGTGATGGTTTTAATTCCGTTTATGATCCATAGGGTAGGTTAGATACATGTAAGCCAATTGTTCATAATGCTTGGATGAATGTTAATCAGCTGGGCCATTTTATTTATAAAGATTCAGGTAATTTTTGTCTTGTGTTTGTTTGTTTGTTTCTAGTGCCAACAGGATAATGAATGGTTATTTTTACTTGAGGGAGAGAGGAAGACATGGAGAGAGGGAGGGAGTGAGACGGAGGGAGAGAGCAAGAGAGGAGACAGACACAAGCAAGAGCTGTAGATTATCTCATTCATACACAAACCCAACACCATATTGTAGTCACAATTCTCCAATAATATGTATAAAAAATAATAATGCCACATTTCTATATCCATGGTAACGGCAAAGGTCTACAGGAGGCACGGAGAAAGGCTTGGGCAGCTGTTAAGGCCTTCTAATGCAGTGCTTGCAAGTTTTTTTTAGAACAAGAAAATTGGTTCTGAATCTATGCTTGACTTTTTTCATCTGCCTGTGTGTGCAATCTTTACATCCCTACCCCAGGGTACCCACTGACTCAGGCAGAAAGGCTAATGTTTTTTATGATTTCTTCTGAAAGACAAGTTACCCTGCCCCACTTTCATTAACAATGTGGCAAGAATAACTTGTTGGCTGAACAAGTGGCTCAAGTTCAGTTTTAGATGCCATCATGTTCAAATAATTAAGATACAACAATTTTAATATTTACAAAACAATTAAATGCAAAATAAGTACTGGAAATCTGCGGGTTGATCGCAAAAATAGCTGGTGTCAAAGTAATTAAAACACATGATATTTTCTTATGATTGCTAGAATCCAGTATGGCATTTGGAACCTTTACACTAGTATGGACAATGGAGGCACTGCACTTAGCCCTGATTTAGCACAGTAATGTGTCATTATCAATCAATCAATCTAGCACTGGCATTCATTGCAGGCTGTCATTGCCATCTTACATCAGCTCATAAATGTATCTCCAATCAGTGTTTTCCAGATCACACCTGAACATAAACAACCTATGACTGCACCTCGTGTGCACTGTGCAGGTGCTATGAATACTGGCCAAGAATGATCCACTTAAAAACTATGTGCTGTTTTAGGCTTTCAGATGGCTGAACCTGTCTCCGACTGAATTGTGTTTTCTAGGGAACACACATAATCTACTACAATAACATTAGTGTGCTCCAGGTGTACAAGTTATAATTTATTGCAAGAACACTAATCCAATCCTTATATAAAAATATAACATGTTATCAGTTTATATATATCGATCCCCACCATTTAGCTGTGACAGTTTCCAGTATATAGGATTTTTGCAATGACTTTATATGCATTTATTTATCCCTTGACCTGTCTAGTGCGTTGTTGTTAATTATATATTTTATCAAAGCATACACTGTGGCTGTAGATGTGTATTGGCTTCAGATGGCACACTGAAAAATCATGCTAAAATGTAATAACTGAAATCCAGTGACAATTGTGAAACAAGGCTTCTAATGCCAACATATTATATCACACCACCACCACCACCAGCTCTCTGCTGCCAGCCTTGAATAGTTTCTGCTGCCATACACCACTCATGACCCCCTGTAGCCTCCCCATGAGCTATCAGCTCCAATCAACCACTAATACTTTATGTTAGGCCTAGGCTTTTGTCACCTTATAAGAGCTCTGACACAGATATGTCATTCGAGCACTGGACTGATTAGTTGCACCAAATTACATGTCACATAATAAGCTGCAGATTATATCACGTTTACACATTTATTTAACATAAGCAGCAGGTGCATGTGCCTGACCTAATAATATCATGACATACAGTTAGGGTCATCAAGTGCAACTTCCTTGTACTGCAAACATACATTCGGTGGGGATTAAAAACCCAACATCAACATTAGGGGAGATAATGGATCAATACAGTTTAGCATACAGCCAGGTCATGCCATCTAATTTCTAAACACTGTCCAGTGGTCGTGTTGTTGCTGACATTCACGCACAGTTGAAGTTGTCCACAAAGAAACACTGCATGACTCTGTATCCATGAAAGTACTCCCACAGTAATTACTAGTGTGTTTAAATTTATTGCATTTCAACACTGCTTATATGAAATATAAATTCTTATTCAAATGATAAATAATGAAATATTTACTTATTTCTATAAGGCATACTTATTAAAAACTTATTCAGTAGTGTTCTTAAAGAAAACAAATCAATGAATCACAGCTTTGGTTCAATGGTCACCGTTTGACTCGGTAGACAAGTACTACAATTATTGTAAACATTATAAATAATAACAATCTATAATTAATTATTTAAAGAAGTCCACAAATGATCTTGATATAAAACATTCTCCACCAACTTGACTTCCAAACAACTACTGTGAACTTATAACGTTGCTTGTCTTTCAGAGGAAACTAGAAATTATTGGTTTACAAGTTCTAACTACTCTCTGTGACGAAGGAAATAGAAGACGTGGAGATAATCAGTGGTAGACTCTACAGAAGAATTAGTATGAAAATAAAACACTCCAATTTTAGCCCAATACAATACTGCTTTTGGTTAAATGTCACAGGCTGACATAGATGGCCAACCCCACCCCCAGGAGTGACCTTATTCTCTCAAACATGGTGCAGCAGTAAACAGGGGCACAGTGAAAGTCATCAGTTCTGTGGCAATTGACAGCTGCTTGCCTGTGTAAACACGTGGCCCACATAACTGCAGGCATGATGTTATTGTAAGCAGCAAGCCTACCTAGGTGCCACCTTTGTTACTATTGATTACATTAATCTGGCGAATAGAGGATTAGGCACCAGTTATCATCAGGATACATGACACTTAGTCTCATGTGCAGCAGCACTGTGTCGGTGCACTTGGTGGTACCAGGACTGTGTTGGCAGTGCCAGCACTGTGTAATGTCTAAACAGTAACATGACATATACTGTAGGTTTTACACTCTTTTGTGTTGACCTAACAGAGGCAACAAAGTGCAAGCTTTGTGTGGTAGCTTCAAGCATTGTCAGATCGTATTATCCTGTATGGAAAAAACAATCGAACTGAACAAAAATACAACAAAAACACTGGTGCAACCACAACTGAGCACACAGCACTTGTGTACACATTGGCCAGGATGGGGGTCCACGTGGGGAGGGAGGGTGGGAGGGTGGGAGGGAGGAGGGGAGGGTGGAGGGGGGGAGGGAGGGAGAGAGGGAGGGGGGAGAGGGAGAGAGGGAGAGAGGGAGAGGAGGGAGAGAGGGAGAGAGGGAGAGAGGGAGAGAGGGAGAGAGGAGAGAGGGAGAGAGGGAGAGGAGAGAGGAGAGGGGAGGGGAGGGAGAGGAGAGGGAGAGAGGAGAGAGGGGAGAGAGGAGAGGAGAGAAGGAGAGAGAGAGAGAGAGAGAGAGAGAGAGAGAGAGAGGGGAGAGAGGAGAGAGAGAGAGAGAGGAGAGAGAGGAGAGAGAGAAGTAAACTACAAAGTATTACCACATCTTTAGTGGTTTGGTAACCATTTGCAATTATATCCTTGTAAAATTTCACAAATTAATTCACCAGTTCCACTTGTCTTAAACACTCTACCCACCTGAGTGGCGAACTCGCCCCCCATGGCTGAGCCGTCCCCATCGTCATCCTCCTGCAAGCAAACATCACACACATGGTCAAAGAAACATGTTACTAATATTATGCTTTTACAACCCTTCTTAAATGTGACTGCAGAAAAACAGGCGATACATCAAGATTATCTTCACTCAGTGACCTAATGATGGCCGGGTGCATTACAATGCAACACATCACTACATCCCACTTCCCAGATGTCTTCTTAGCCAATCGTGTCGAAAGCTTTGTCACGTTTTTCTGACGTTCAAATGCACACAGATTTTGTAATGTTACACATTATTTGGTCACATAAGTTCAAACATAAGTTCAACGTCATTTTGCTTTCATTTAAACAAATTGTATTCATAATATGGAACCTGTTATTAACAAACGTGGCAGAGATAAGTACTACTAAGTAGAGTAACTCCATTTAGCCCTTTTATGGGTTTTTGGGTAAACGTAAGATTTGGAAGGTTGATGCAGTGCTGCTGCGTTAAACACAGGGCAAATTTGTTCACTTCATGAATGAGTACCTGCTTATAGACAGTGGTGGATATTTGTGTACGAGCAGGATTTTAATTTAGAGGGAGCCCGAGGCTTACTGGCCCATATTTACTGTCAACGCTCCAAATGATCCAATTGCATGGGCCCAACTGGCCCCAGATTTATGGCAGAAATTTGCGTTACAAAGGCTACAGTAACAAATTATTGTTGCATCTCAAATGTAAAAAAATTGATAGAGTGCCATATATTATGCTATATGGCACCGCAAAACTGTCCTACTTAATTTCCCGCATCCAACAAACACTATCAGACATCCGCTCTTTATTAACAACATTAATGTTCTTAGTCAATACTGTTTTCACCAGCCCTGGGGCTTTTGGTGTGCTGTTGGTGGACAAATTACAAACTAGTCCAGCCATGACACCCTACAGACAATTCACCTCAGTACACATGATTATCAAACATATCAGACTACAGAAAATCAGACTACAGAAAATTATACACGTCAAAGAACTTTAAAATGTATCTATGATACAGAGAAAGAGTTTTCCTCAGATCGTGGCTGGACGGCTGACCGTGGCTTGTGTACTGACACAACAAAAGGCGCCAACTGCTGCAATGTATGCATAACATTCTCAAAGCTATCTGTCGGGATGATTCCTGACATTAACCGATTTAAAGTTTAAACCCTTGTAATAATTACTAGTCAGCCTGCTCCACTGCAAATTGTCTGCATATGTGTTAATTATGCTGAATAAAGTTTTATTACACATTCTAGAGCACAATGGCTCAGTGATACCGCCAGTAGAGCTTCGGACTCTCGACCAAGTGAACCTCGGTTCGAATGCTGTGCTGCAGTGTTAAAACCGTGGGCAAGTTTTTTCACTCTACATTGCTCCAGTTCACTCAGCTGTATAAATAAGTACCTGGCTATAGACAGTGGTGGGTACGTATACGAGCAGCCTTCGCACATCAGTTGTAGCATATGGCTGGATGCTTCACAGAGAAGTTGAGACAGTGTTTGATTGAACAGGTCTGTCAAGGAAGTGAAGTGTAAAATGCTTTGAGTAGTCCTGAAGACCAGATACTGCGCCATGTAAGAACTTACCTTTACCTTACATGTGGACCTCTAAATATGATGAGAACGTAGTGAAAATGTGTCAAGATTAACTACTGGTTATCAACTTTTAGCACATTTTATTTTATGGAATTTTCAACTACAGATTTAACAAAGTTTTGAACATGTATTGAACATACTATAAAATAATAGTAATTATATATATATATATATATATATATATATATATATAATTTACATATTTATTAATTTTATTTACTCAATTCTTTATTTATTTATTTTACTAAACCTAGTGGTCAGAATATGGAATGGCATAAGTGAAACAAACATGATTTATTCATGTCTGCAACGTGAAAGTGCAAATAATAATAATAAAGTTACATTATGATTTATTCATGGATTTGATCTTGGGCCCTACATTTTTGTGTCTGGTCCTTATATTTTGAAACGTAGGTGCCCTGGTGGCTACCTCTAATTGTAGGCTAAATTCTAACCTTAATTAGTCTTTGTGTATTCATTGCAGGGAAGTCATCCTGAGATGGTGTCTGATAGAACAGGTCTGACAGGAAGTAAAGAGCATTATGCCTTTATCAGTCTGAATTGAACTAAATTGAACAGACTAGTGCACCCAAACTCCAGTTAATTGCTACTATGTATTATGTAAATACTTAACACTTCCTGAATATATCCCACATAACCAATACCATTGAAACAGGGAATTACACATGTAAATACCAAATGTTTGGAGGTAATGGTTGGAAAACTATTCTACTTGGATATTATATTGGGATAACTGTTCACAACACATCAACATGTGTCAGCACCACTCAGATTGAGAACGTTGAAAGATACGTCTACCTGGGGCAGAGATACAGCACCAGACACAAAAACCAAGACAAGGAGATTCAAAGAAGAAGCCAAACACCACAACATCTTCAAGAGTAACACTAGAATATGCTTGAAGAGGCAAGCCTACAACTGTTGCGTACTTCCAGCAATGACATACGGCGCGGAAACATGGGCACTCACCATCTAAGCAAAGAACAAGCTAGCAGCCGCACAAACAAAGATGGAAAGGAGTGTGTTAAACATCACATACCGGGACAAAAAAGCAAACATCTGGGTAAGAAAAAAGACAAACGTAATAGATGTGATTGAACAAGTCAGAAGACGGAAGTGGACCTGGGCAGGGCACATCAGCAGAATACGAGATAACCGTTGGACATTGCGTATCACCAACTGGAAACCCTACGAAAGGAAATGATCCATAGCTTTATGTAGAGACCCGTCCACCCATCATTTGGACGGGTAGAAATATGGGTGGACGGGTAAAAAAAGAGCAAGTCTTCCAAAACCATAGATATTGTTAGTTATGCCTTGAAAGTGAGTGAAAATGGTGTCACATATGTGTTTGTAGTCCATTTCAGGTCATCAGACACTTAAAAAAATTGGTAATCCATGCGTCCACCAAAACATGTGTGAATGGCAATAATTTTATCCTGCATAAAGCCCTGGTACCATCTGGCAGAGGATAGCGGAATATAGGCAGCATGCTGAGGCCTTCGCCCAAATACGGGACACTATGGCTGCACAATGATGATAAATTATGAACTGTTCACATGCCGACACCAATGGAGATATGAACAATCTTTTAGTGTATTAATAACTGAACTATGTATCCAATTTTAAGTTGGATGCCGGTCACAGATGTACAATCACCAGTTGTGGGTCAAATTCACTGAAGATAAATGGACTTTGTGTCAGGTAAGGATGGGGCGAAATTTGATTTGTATTCGAAATTTAGAATATCCAAGCCTTTTTTCACTATTCGATTCAACTGAAAATTTGCAGCTAGAGAAACGAACATCGCTCGAATATTTATTTTTATTTCACTTCCTACACTGCAAAATTGGTTCCTGGTGGTCTTTTATTATCTTCTTACCTAACTATGAAAACAACAACATACAACCACCAAACTACTCCTCACACACACACACACACACACACACACACACACACACACACACACACACGAGTCTGAATTCTACATAAGTGCCATATAGATATATATGGCACTTAAATGTAGAATTCGGACCCACCTCAATGTTTGGATTGGATACATCCCACAAACTCTATCCTAACTAAACATGATCAATCAGCATTCCCAAGTGTATTTATGTTTCACAATAGCATTTTGAGACCCAAATAGCGGTCCGATTTGTGCCAATCACAAGCCCAGCGGTTACTGCGTCATGCACATGGAATGAGCGATAGTTTGTTTATGCCGGCCGCGCTGACTTTTCAACCTCAAAAGTGTGCTAAGACAAGCTGTTTATAAAACATAAATATGCGCAAGATGATGTTAAACGATTGAATTACAAAAATCAAGTATCAAATGTTGGCAAAGATAGTTATAATGGCAAAATTGAGGTGGGTTCGAATTATACATATGTGCCATATATATACGCACATTAGGTTTACGAAATAAAGAAGAAACTAGGCAATCACCTAGAGGAAATCCATTAAAATGTTCAGCGACAATCAACTGTAAAGTTCCCGAGAGGGAAAGCATCCGCAGAGCAATGCCAATGGGCGAATGGCCCGGCCCAAGGCGTCTATAACTCGCATCTTTCGTTTAAAACATGGGGTTTGTAAAGCTTCACTTACCGTTAAATAACATCATTCACAGCCAAAACAAATAAAAATTTGTGTCACGCACTTATTATTTCAACGTTATATGTATTCAACTTCTAATATAAATTGGTGATTTATTCAGACCGCCAAGCGGTGACAGTTTCGAGACCGAGTTCGACGTTGTGTGCGGGAATTGGACATGTAAAGACCGCGATATTGTAGTTCTAAAGGTAAATATCCCGTCAATAACACCACAGGTGATACCTACATCACTCTCAATGTCTATATCTGCATCCCGGTCGTCATCGCTCATCTTCCTACGAAACAAAACAAACCAAATACGCCCAAAATCATACAATCTTGGCTGAAAATGGCGACCAAACAACGACACGCGGTATAACCACGTGGTTTATTTCCGACAACCAGGAAATCTTTCCGCGTGTTGTGTATAAATTTAACGCTCATTCTTATTAGATTGTAATTGGTAGTTGTACTTAGTTACATGAATGCATTTTGTTGTTCTGTGCATTAATTCAATTAGTACATTAAAATCGTTCAGCCTAAGAAAGTGAACTCAATCATCTATGATCATGAACTATATTCTTTTGGCAAAAGTAAACATTTACCGGCCTTGTCGCCGTTGACCTTTCAACTTGAGCCAGCGAGTACTGCATAATCAATGAGCTTGTGTAATGAACGCCTTCTAAAATGGGCATCACATTAGCTTCTTGTTATTTCGCAATTTTCCTTTAACCGACTAGCCTGTACGTATTGTGGTTATACCATGTCATGTCATAAAGTCTCATTCTACTACTATAAACAGCCTTTTTTGGAACATTATCACCATTCCCGCGATGTCAAGCCAACCTTTTTATACTGCAACTGAGCGTGACTGATACTGAGCCTGAGGCGGTCGCTGTCAGACCACAGTAGGGTCCTTGCCGTTCTCAGTATGTGGATCTGCTACGCACGTTTCACGTGTAAATGATTTTGAAAACCACGGACCAAGAAAACACCCCATGCGCCCTCTTATAACTCAGCACTATAGTGTATAATATATTCTATATATAGATAGTATTATTTATATATTTGTTTACATTTATTCCTTTTTATTTTCATCATGTGTGACTCGTAATTTTTTTCTCTTACGTTTGTACAATAGTTAAGACCACAAGATAATTTCCCATTTGAGCAATAGTATTTGAATGTTTGCATTTTGCTTATTTATGTTATAAGAAATAAAGTGCTGCCACCTCGCGGAATCTGAATAATTGAGGTTACTTTACAGACATCAAATACGGTTTAAAAATACGATTGTAAACGTATTTTGCAAAACGAAACAGATCATTATTAAAATAATAATAAATAGATTGTCAAATAAACGTGGTGCAGTGTTGTGTGGAATATTTATACAGTATTACCAAGTAGTCCGACTAAATTTTGTATAGGGTAAAGTACGTGGTATAAAATTTACCCAGTGGGCACACGACGTCTTTTAGACGTCTATTAGTGGTCGTTTTTTGGTAATTTGGATGACGTCTATAAATGAAGTAAATATGATGTCTATTAGACGTCTTTCTATTGACGTCTATATAGCGCAAGCAAAATGATATCAATTAGACATCTTTTTATTGACATCTATCTTATGCCGGCAAATTTACGTCTATTAGACATCTGGCGCATATTGACATCTACATCACGCCGATAATTTGACATCTATTAGACGTAGTTTTATTTACTTGAAAATGATGTACGACAAGTAACTTATTGGCGATGTCTATTAGACGTCTTTCTGTTGATGCCTGTATCATATGCCAGTTAATTGACATCTATTAGACATGTTTCTCTTGACATTATATATTCCTCATGCGGGAATTTGTTATCCCATACACCTATATAACGGCGTTACGTTACTTCGAGTAATTCGGACGTTTCGATGAGGGGGTGTAAACAGAGTGTCCATATATTGATATGTCAGGCGGATTAAAGGATCCTGAAGCAGCAATCAATCAACCAATCAACCAGTTAACCAATCAACCAATCAATCAGTCAGAACAACTTGGTTCATCCCTTTAACGGCAATTACATTGTCGATGGTAGAGCATAATGCATAAAATGTGTAAACATGTGTGCGCGTGCGTGCGTGCGTACGTGCATACGTGTGCGTGTACGTGTGTATGTGTAACAGCACGTTAATGTCACCAAAGTCTCAACAACAAAAAATTAACAACATGGACACATGGATTCAATTTCTTTATATTGTAACCACACACGCGCGCGCCCACACGCGCACGCGCGCGCACACGCGCACCCACACACGCACACACACACACACGCATACGCGCAAGCGCCCACGCACGCACACACACGCGCGCTCACACGCACACGCACACGCACACGCACACGCACACGCACACGCACACGCACACGCACACGCACACGCACACGCACACGCACACGCACGCACATACGCACTCACACGCACACACACACACGCATACACACCACACATACACGCACGCACGCACGCACGCACGCACGCACGCACGCACCACACACACACACACACACACACACACACACACACACACACAATCACACACACGTTAATAAATAATACTCATAATAATAACTGTAAGACCTAATTAACACGTCTATAGCAGTAAGGTTTAACGAATTGTGATCGTTCTAATTTATTTAGCTAGGTAGGCCCCTATATGTTAACCATGATTCGACAGAAAGTATATTCCTTTCGCTGTCGAAGCAATGGGAAATCACACGTAGATGCATGGGTCTATGCCGCTGGCAACATGGTAGAATGTAGAGGTGAGGAGCCCGACTAACAGGGATCCAGCCACAACGGCAGAACAGGCGGATCGAGGAGGACACGCACAATGATTCCAACGGCTGCGTAGGTCAGTTTGCAAGGCGGATGATGGCTACAACAGGAGGAAAACCCCCGGTCGCCGTGGGTCACCATGTCACTGGGTTATGGATGTCCTCCTATGAAGTAGGTGCGGACGAAGCAGGCGCACCGACATCCTCACGCTAAAAGCCAACACGCGCAGTCTTCTACCAAGGGTCCAGCATCAAAGCCCTAGGGCGATGGACGAGAGGCAGCGGGGACAGGACTGTGAAATCTGGAAGTCTTTAGTCGCGGATCTACACGTAGTCGGCTGGAGTATGATGGTCGTCTGGCACTTGGGGAGGGACAGAAGTGCTACTCGGCAGCGACAGAGCAGTCCTCTTCAGGATCCCCTCTACTCTCCTCGAGCGAGGAAGAGCCTAGAAAAGGTGGCCCAAACCTAGCCTGTCTCACGCTATCCTGACCGGAAAACCGCACCCGGCGCGATCACCATAATGCGGTCGAACCAAACGAAATTATCGAACTTTAAAAGTTGCAACATGGAATGTGCGAACTCTGACAGACAACCACAACAGGAACTGAACGCAGGACTGTCATCGCTGCCAGACAACTCGCAAGATATGACATAGACATCGCTGCTTTGAGTGAAACACGTTTTCCAGAGGAAGGGCAGCTCAGGGAAGATGGTGGTGGTTACACATTTTTCGGGAAAGCAACATCAATGGCAGATCGTCGAATACACGGTGTAGGCTTCGCCATAAAAATGAGATAGTGAGACAGCTGGCTGAACCCCCTGTTGCCATCAGCGAACGCCTTATGACCCTGCGGTTGCGCTTAAACAAAAATCGACTGGCTACTGTCATTAGCTCCTACGCTCCAACACTTCATGCCGAGGAGGATATCAAGGATAAGTTCTACTCCCAACTCGGTCAAGTCCTAACCGCTGTCCTCAGTGAAGACAAGCTCATCTTAGTGGGGTACTTTAATGCAAGTGTATGTCGCGACACCAGGCTGTGGAATAACGTATTCGGCAAGGGATTGGAACGACTAACTCAAAAGGCATTCTCCCGTTAAGCAAGTGTGCAGAACACGACCTTGTAATTACTATCATCCTATTCCGGCAGAAAAAAATGTACAAGACGACATGGATGCACCCACGTTCTAAACACTTGCTTAACGGGAGAATGCCTTTTGAGTTAGTCGTTCCAATCCCTTGCCGAATACGTTATTCCACAGCCTGGTGTCGCGACATACACTTGCATTAAAGTACCCCACTAAGATGAGCTTGTCTTCACTGAGGACAGCGGTGGACTTGACCGAGTTGGGTAAACATCATGATATCTCGGCATGGTGACAGCAGTAGGCGGTCATTTTTAAGCGCAACCGCAGAATCATAAGGCGTTCGCTGATAACAACGAGGGTTCAACGCTATCTCACTATCTCGACATGGCGAGCGCGATTCGACGATCTATACGTGTGTTGCTTCCCGAAAATATTGACCACCGCCGCTCCCGAGCTGCGCTCTCTGGAAAAGCGTGTTTTCTATCGCTATCTTGCGAGTATCTGGCGGCGATATTTTGATCTGTTCAGAATTCTGCAGTTCGACCTGGTGATCGCGCCAAATTATAGCGTGAATGGAGCTGCAGGCTGGACTCAACTCTCGCTCATTGGAGAAGTGCGAAGGAGTTTCTCTATAAAAGCACCCGGTAACACTCTGTCCCTCACCCAGAAATGCCGGACGACAATGCACTCCAGCCACACGTGGATCCGCGACAAAAACTTTCCGAACTCTCAGTCCCTGTCCCGCCTCTCGTATCCATCGCCCTAGGGTGATGCTGGACCCTTGATAGAAGAGCTTTAAATGGGTGAGCGTGAGGAAATGTCGGTCCTTTTATATAGGCACCACTGAAATCAAGATTGAGGACATCCGCCCAACCAAACATGTTTGACACGGCTCTTGAGGGTCCTGTTCAACCATCATCCGCCTTCTTGACCTGCAGCCGTTGAAGTCTCTCGATCATATTTATAAGGTGAGATGCTATCGTGATACGATCCCCATAAATGTTGCCGGCGACATAGACCGTGCATCTACGTGTGTTCCCATTTAGCTCGACAGCGAAGGGTTTCAGTCATGTGGTTGCATATAGAGGGCTACTAACTATATAAATTTAGAACGATCACAGTTCGTTGAAACCTTGCCTTATAGACGTGTTAGTCTTACAATTATTATTATGATATTATTATTAACGTGTGTATTACGTAACGGTATGTGGTATTCATGTCTGTTCAATCAATAATGATGATGATGTTAACGTCAGTAAATGCGTGCGTTAAAATGCGTGCGTGCATGTATGTGGTGTGTGTGCGTATGTGTGTATGTGTCTGCATGCGTGCGTGCGTGTGCGTGTGCATATTATATGCGCGCATGTGGCACTCCGTATTGCGTGCGTGTGTGTGCGTGTGCGTATGCGTGAAATATCGTGTGTGTGCGTGCGTGAGCGCTGCGCACTTAATGCGTGTGTGATATTATGATGAGTATGTGCGCGCGTGCGCGTGTGGTGCAAATTGTGTGAATTTGTATATAAAATTGCATACCAGTTGGTTGTTGAATTTTTTGTTGTTGAGACGGTGACGATAACGTGCTGTTGCATACGCATTACGCACGTATGCGCGTACGCTGGAAGTTGAATATGTTCTGACTGATGATTAGTTAACTGGTGATTGGGTGGGTGCTGCTTCAGGCTCCTTTAATCCGCCTGACACATAATCAATATATGGAACGCTCTGTTACCCCCTCATCAGGCGCTATATTAACGTAACGCATAGTATGGGATGCCCGCACATGTGTCAAGGAGAAACATGTGTAGATGTCAATTATGGCATATGATACAGGCATCAACAGAAAGACGTCTAATAGACATCGCCAATAAGCTTGTCGTACATCATTTTCAAGTAAATAAAACTACGTCTAATAGATGTCAGAGTATCGGCGGGAATCGGCTATGGCCAGATGTCTGGGCGTAGAGATGTCAATAAAATGATGTCTAATTGATATCATTTTGTTTGCGCTATATAGACGTCAATAGAAAGACGTCTAATAGACATCATATTTACTTCATTTATAGACGTCGTCCAAATCACAAAAAACGACCACTGATAGACGTCTAAAAGACGTCGTGTGCCCACTGAGTAAAAAATTAAGTCGGACTACTTGGTAATACTGTATAAATATTCCACACAACACTGCACCACGTTTATTTGACAATCTATTTATTATTATTTTAATAATGATCTGTTTCGTTTTGCAAAATACGTTTACAATCGTATTTTTAAACCGTATTTGATGTCTGTAAAGTAACCTCAATTATTCAGATTCCGCGAGGTGGCAGCACTTTATTTCTTATAACATAAATAAGCAAAATGCAAACATTCAAATACTATTGCTCAAATGGGAAATTATCTTGTGGTCTTAACTATTGTACAAACGTAAGAGAAAAAAATTACGAGTCACACATGATGAAAATAAAAAGGAATAAATGTAAACAAATATATAAATAATACTATCTATATATAGAATATATTATACACTATAGTGCTGAGTTATAAGAGGGCGCATGGGGTGTTTTCTTGGTCCGTGGTTTTCAAAATCATTTACACGTGAAACGTGCGTAGCAGATCCACATACTGAGAACGGCAAGGACCCTACTGTGGTCTGACAGCGACCGCCTCAGGGTCGGTTAAAGGAAAATTGCGAAATAACAAGAAGCTAATGTGATGCCCATTTTAGAAGGCGTTCATTACACAAGCTCATTGATTATGCAGTACTCGCTGGCTCGAGTTGAAAGGTCAACGGCGACAAGGCCGGTAAATGTTTACTTTTGCCAAAAGAATATAGTTCATGATCATAGATGATTGAGTTCACTTTCTTAGGCTGAACGATTTTAATGTACTAATTGAATTAATGTACAGAACAACAAAATGCATTCATGTAACTAAGTACAACTACCAATTACAATCTAATAAGAATGAGCGTTAAATTTATACACAACACGCGGAAAGATTTCCTGGTTGTCGGAAATAAACCACGTGGTTATACCGCGTGTCGTTGTTTGGTCGCCATTTTCAGCCAAGATTGTATGATTTTGGGCGTATTTGGTTTGTTTTGTTTCGTAGGAAGATGAGCGATGACGACCGGGATGCAGATATAGACATTGAGAGTGATGTAGGTATCACCTGTGGTGTTATTGACGGGATATTTACCTTTAGAACTACAATATCGCGGTCTTTACATATCCAATTCCCGCACACAACGTCGAACTCGGTCTCGAAACTGTCACCGCTTGGCGGTCTGAATAAATCACCAATTTATATTAGAAGTTGAATACATATAACGTTGAAATAATAAGTGCGTGACACAAATTTATATTTGTTTTGGCTGTGAATGATGTTATTTAACGGTAAGTGAAGCTTTACAAACCCCATGTTTTAAACGAAAGATGCGAGTTATAGACGCCCCCGGCCTTGGGCCGGGCCATTGGCATTGCTCTGCGGATGCTTTCCCTCTCGGGAACTTTACAGTTGATTGTCGCTGAACATTTTAATGGATTTCCTCTAGGTGATTGCCTAGTTTCTTCTTTATTTCGTAAACCTAATGTGCGTATATATATGGCACATATGTATAATTCGAACCCACCTCAATTTTGCCATTATAACTATCTTTGCCAACATTTGATACTTGATTTTTGTAATTCAATCGTTTAACATCATCTTGCGCATATTTATGTTTTATAAACAGCTTGTCTTAGCACACTTTTGAGGTTGAAAAGTCAGCGCGGCCGGCATAAACAAACTATCGCTCATTCCATGTGCATGACGCAGTAACCGCTGGGCTTGTGATTGGCACAAATCGGACCGCTATTTGGGTCACTTGGAATGCTGATTGTCGTGGGCCCAGTTAGGATAGAGTTTATTAGGATAATAATCAATCCAAACATTGAAATGGGTCAATTCTACATTTAAAGTGCCATATATGTCACATATGTACTTATCTTAAATTCAGACAAATATATATATATATATATATATGTAATATTAATATATATGTGTGTGAAGGAGTGAATTTAAGTGGATTAAAATATATTGATTATTTTCATAGTTAAGTAAAGAAGATAAAAAAAGACCATAAGAGATAATTTTACATTAATAAGAGAATGAAATAAAATAAATATTCGGCTAATCTGATTGTTTCTCTAACAAATTTCAGTTAATTTTCAATTGAGTGAAAAAAGAAGGCTTGATATTCAAATTTGAGATATAAATCCATTCTTATCCCTTACCTGACACAAAATCCCATCTTTCAGTGAGTGAACTGTGTTACATCTGTGACCCGGCAATAATAAAATTGGATACATAGTTCAGTTATTAATACACTAAAAGATTGTTCATATCTCCATTGGTGTCGGCATGTGAACAGTTCATAATTTATCATCATTGTGCAGCCATAGTGTCCCGTATTTGGGCGAAGGCCTCAGCATGCTGCCTATATTCCGCTATCCTCTGCCAGATGGTACCAGGGCTTTATGCAGGATAAAATTATTGCCATTCACACATGTTTTGGTGGACGCATGGATTACCAATAAAATACGAATACAATAATGTAGTTTGGTATGTATAATTACTTCACATATTCAACGTGTGTGTGTAGTCACTTCATCGTCTCGCCGGTCTTCATTCTTAGGTCGTTTCCCTTCGTAGGGGTTCCTGGTGCTGACAGGCGAGGTCCAGCGTTTATCTCGTATTCTTATGACGTGCCATACCCAAGTCCACCTCCGTGTTCTCACTTGTTCAATAACATATGTTAGCTTTGTCTTTTCTCTTACTCAGGTGTTCGTTTTTTTGTTTCGATATGTTATGTTTAACATATAGTTTTCATCTTTGTTTGTGCGGCTGCTGGCTTCATGTTTGCCTGGCTGGTGTCTTCTTTGAATCTCCTTGTCTTGGTTTTTGTGTCTGGTGCTGTATCTCTGCCCCAGGTAGACGTATCTTTCAACGTTCTCAATCTGAGTGGTGCTGACACATGTTGATGTGTTGTGAACAGTTATCCCAATATAATATCCAAGTAGAATAGTTTTCCAACCATTACCTCCAAACATTTGGTATTTACATGTGTAATTCCCTGTTTCAATGGTATTGGTTATGTGGGATATATTCAGGAAGTGTTAAGTATTTACATAATACATAGTAGCAATTAACTGGAGTTTGGGTGCACTAGTCTGTTCAATTTAGTTCAATTCAGACTGATAAAGGCATAATGCTCTTTACTTCCTGTCAGACCTGTTCTATCAGACACCATCTCAGGATGACTTCCCTGCAATGAATACACAAAGACTAATTAAGGTTAGAATTTAGCCTACAATTAGAGGTAGCCACCAGGGCACCTACGTTTCAAAATATAAGGACCAGACACAAAAATGTAGGGCCCAAGATCAAATCCATGAATAAATCATAATGTAACTTTATTATTATTATTTGCACTTTCACGTTGCAGACATGAATAAATCATGTTTGTTTCACTTATGCCATTCCATATTCACATGGATCCGATGCTAAGCTACATAGCCACTTCATAAAATTTAGTGTTTATTTTATAATTATATTATTTATAGTTGGGCCACTTGTTGCACTTTTCAACAATTTGACAGCCAGCTGATGCTATAGAATAATATTATTGCAGTGAACATAAAGTTGGGAGATGTTTTTTTCTAAATGAATGTGAAACAAAACAAATTATTGCTAGCCGTGGAGTAGAAATTTAAGAGTTAATCTGTATCCCAATTAGTCCGCTCTTAGATTTATTAACATTTGTTCATGAAACACTACAATGTGAAGGTATATTGCCTCGAACACATATCCACCATTGTCTAAAGCCAGGTACTTATTTATACAGCTGAGTGAACTGGAGCAATGTAGAGTGAAAAAACTTGCCCACGGTTTTAACACTGCAGCACAGCATTCGAACCGAGGTTCACTTGGTCGAGAGTCCGAAGCTCTACTGGCGGTATCACTGAGCCATTGTGCTCTAGAATGTGTAATAAAACTTTATTCAGCATAATTAACACATATGCAGACAATTTGCAGTGGAGCAGGCTGACTAGTAATTATTACAAGGGTTTAAACTTTAAATCGGTTAATGTCAGGAATCATCCCGACAGATAGCTTTGAGAATGTTATGCATACATTGCAGCAGTTGGCGCCTTTTGTTGTGTCAGTACACAAGCCACGGTCAGCCGTCCAGCCACGATCTGAGGAAAACTCTTTCTCTGTATCATAGATACATTTTAAAGTTCTTTGACGTGTATAATTTTCTGTAGTCTGATTTTCTGTAGTCTGATATGTTTGATAATCATGTGTACTGAGGTGAATTGTCTGTAGGGTGTCATGGCTGGACTAGTTTGTAATTTGTCCACCAACAGCACACCAAAAGCCCCAGGGCTGGTGAAAACAGTATTGACTAAGAACATTAATGTTGTTAATAAAGAGCGGATGTCTGATAGTGTTTGTTGGATGCGGGAAATTAAGTAGGACAGTTTTGCGGTGCCATATAGCATAATATATGGCACTCTATCAATTTTTTTACATTTGAGATGCAACAATAATTTGTTACTGTAGCCTTTGTAACGCAAATTTCTGCCATAAATCTGGGGCCAGTTGGGCCCATGCAATTGGATCATTTGGAGCGTTGACAGTAAATATGGGCCAGTAAGCCTCGGGCTCCCTCTAAATTAAAATCCTGCTCGTACACAAATATCCACCACTGTCTATAAGCAGGTACTCATTCATGAAGTGAACAAATTTGCCCTGTGTTTAACGCAGCAGCACTGCATCAACCTTCCAAATCTTACGTTTACCCAAAAACCCATAAAAGGGCTAAATGGAGTTACTCTACTTAGTAGTACTTATCTCTGCCACGTTTGTTAATAACAGGTTCCATATTATGAATACAATTTGTTTAAATGAAAGCAAAATGACGTTGAACTTATGTTTGAACTTATGTGACCAAATAATGTGTAACATTACAAAATCTGTGTGCATTTGAACGTCAGAAAAACGTGACAAAGCTTTCGACACGATTGGCTAAGAAGACATCTGGGAAGTGGGATGTAGTGATGTGTTGCATTGTAATGCACCCGGTCACTGAGTGAAGATAATCTTGATGTATCGCCTGTTTTTCTGCAGTCACATTTAAGAAGGGTTGTAAAAGCATAATATTAGTAACATGTTTCTCTGACCATGTGTGTGATGTTTGCTTGCAGGAGGATGACGATGGGGACGGCTCAGCCATGGGGGGCGAGTTCGCCACTCAGGTGGGTAGAGTGTTTAAGACAAGTGGAACTGGTGAATTAATTTGTGAAATTTTACAAGGATATAATTGCAAATGGTTACCAAACCACTAAAGATGTGGTAATACTTTGTAGTTTACTTCTCTCTCTCCTCTCTCTTCTCTCTCTTCTCTCTCTCCTCTCTCTCCTCTCTCTCCTCTCTCTCCTCTCTCTCCTCTCTCTCCTCTCTCTCTCCCCCTCTCTCCCTCTCTCCCTCTCTCCCTCTCTCCCTCTCCTCTCTCCCTCTCTCTCTCTCTCTCTCCCTCCCACCCTCCCACCCTCCCTCCCTCTCTCCCACCTTCCCACCCTCCCTCCCCACGTGGACCCCCATCCTGGCCAATGTGCAGTACTGCTGTGTGCTCAGTTAATGGTTACCAGTTTGTTTTTGTTGTATTTTTGTTCAGTTCGATTGTTTTTTCCATACAGGATAATACGATCTGACAATGCTTGAAGCTACCACACAAAGCTTGCACTTTGTTGCCTCTGTTAGGTCAACACAAAAGAGTGTAAAACCTACAGTATATGTCATGTTACTGTTTAGACATTACACAGTGCTGGCACTGCCAACACAGTCCTGGTACCACCAAGTGCACCGACACAGTGCTGCTGCACATGAGACTAAGTGTCATGTATCCTGATGATAACTGGTGCCTAATCCTCTATTCGCCAGATTAATGTAATCAATAGTAACAAAGGTGGCACCTAGGTAGGCTTGCTGCTTACAATAACATCATGCCTGCAGTTATGTGGGCCACGTGTTTACACAGGCAAGCAGCTGTCAATTGCCACAGAACTGATGACTTTCACTGTGCCCCTGTTTACTGCTGCACCATGTTTGAGAGAATAAGGTCACTCCTGGGGGTGGGGTTGGCCATCTATGTCAGCCTGTGACATTTAACCAAAAGCAGTATTGTATTGGGCTAAAATTGGAGTGTTTTATTTTCATACTAATTCTTCTGTAGAGTCTACCACTGATTATCTCCACGTCTTCTATTTCCTTCGTCACAGAGAGTAGTTAGAACTTGTAAACCAATAATTTCTAGTTTCCTCTGAAAGACAAGCAACGTTATAAGTTCACAGTAGTTGTTTGGAAGTCAAGTTGGTGGAGAATGTTTTATATCAAGATCATTTGTGGACTTCTTTAAATAATTAATTATAGATTGTTATTATTTATAATGTTTACAATAATTGTAGTACTTGTCTACCGAGTCAAACGGTGACCATTGAACCAAAGCTGTGATTCATTGATTTGTTTTCTTTAAGAACACTACTGAATAAGTTTTTAATAAGTATGCCTTATAGAAATAAGTAAATATTTCATTATTTATCATTTGAATAAGAATTTATATTTCATATAAGCAGTGTTGAAATGCAATAAATTTAAACACACTAGTAATTACTGTGGGAGTACTTTCATGGATACAGAGTCATGCAGTGTTTCTTTGTGGACAACTTCAACTGTGCGTGAATGTCAGCAACAACACGACCACTGGACAGTGTTTAGAAATTAGATGGCATGACCTGGCTGTATGCTAAACTGTATTGATCCATTATCTCCCCTAATGTTGATGTTGGGTTTTTAATCCCCACCGAATGTATGTTTGCAGTACAAGGAAGTTGCACTTGATGACCCTAACTGTATGTCATGATATTATTAGGTCAGGCACATGCACCTGCTGCTTATGTTAAATAAATGTGTAAACGTGATATAATCTGCAGCTTATTATGTGACATGTAATTTGGTGCAACTAATCAGTCCAGTGCTCGAATGACATATCTGTGTCAGAGCTCTTATAAGGTGACAAAAGCCTAGGCCTAACATAAAGTATTAGTGGTTGATTGGAGCTGATAGCTCATGGGGAGGCTACAGGGGGTCATGAGTGGTGTATGGCAGCAGAAACTATTCAAGGCTGGACAGAGAGCTGGTGGTGGTGGTGGTGTGATATAATATGTTGGCATTAGAAGCCTTGTTTCACAATTGTCACTGGATTTCAGTTATTACATTTTAGCATGATTTTTCAGTGTGCCATCTGAAGCCAATACACATCTACAGCCACAGTGTATGCTTTGATAAAATATATAATTAACAACAACGCACTAGACAGGTCAAGGGATAAATAAATGCATATAAAGTCATTGCAAAAATCCTATATACTGGAAACTGTCACAGCTAAATGGTGGGGATCGATATATATAAACTGATAACATGTTATATTTTTATATAAGGATTGGATTAGTGTTCTTGCAATAAATTATAACTTGTACACCTGGAGCACACTAATGTTATTGTAGTAGATTATGTGTGTTCCCTAGAAAACACAATTCAGTCGGAGACAGGTTCAGCCATCTGAAAGCCTAAAACAGCACATAGTTTTTAAGTGGATCATTCTTGGCCAGTATTCATAGCACCTGCACAGTGCACACGAGGTGCAGTCATAGGTTGTTTATGTTCAGGTGTGATCTGGAAAACACTGATTGGAGATACATTTATGAGCTGATGTAAGATGGCAATGACAGCCTGCAATGAATGCCAGTGCTAGATTGATTGATTGATAATGACACATTACTGTGCTAAATCAGGGCTAAGTGCAGTGCCTCCATTGTCCATACTAGTGTAAAGGTTCCAAATGCCATACTGGGTTCTAGCAATCATAAGAAAATATCATGTGTTTTAATTACTTTGACACCAGCTATTTTTGCGATCAACCCGCAGATTTCCAGTACTTATTTTGCATTTAATTGTTTTGTAAATATTAAAATTGTTGTATCTTAATTATTTGAACATGATGGCATCTAAAACTGAACTTGAGCCGCTTGTTCAGCCAACAAGTTATTCTTGCCACATTGTTAATGAAAGTGGGGCAGGGTAACTTGTCTTTCAGAAGAAATCATAAAAAACATTGGCCTTTCTGCCTGAGTCAGTGGGTACCCTGGGGTAGGGATGTAAAGATTGCACACACAGGCAGATGAAAAAAGTCAAGCATAGATTCAGAACCAATTTTCTTGTTCTAAAAAAAACTTGCAAGCACTGCATTAGAAGGCCTTAACAGCTGCCCAAGCCTTTCTCCGTGCCTCCTGTAGACCTTTGCCGTTACCATGGATATAAAAATGTGGCATTATTTTTTTTTATACATATTATTGGAGAATTGTGACTACAATATGGTGTTGGGTTTGTGTATGAATGAGATAATCTACAGCTCTTGCTCGTGTCTGTCTCCTCTCTTGCTCTCTCCCTCCGTCTCACTCCCTCCCTCTCTCCATGTCTTCCTCCCTCCCTCTCCCTCAAGTAAAAATAACCATTCATTATCCTGTTGGCACTAGAAACAAACAAACAAACACAAGACAAAAATTACCTGAATCTTTATAAATAAAATGGCCCAGCTGATTAACATTCATCCAAGCATTATGAACAATTGGCTTACATGTATCTAACCTACCCTATGGATCATAAACGGAATTAAAACCATCACCAATAGTGAATTTCAAGTGGAAGGTGGAAGTTGGTAAAACGTCTAAAAGAAAAACATTCAAATACTGCCACATGCACATAGCTAGCTCGATTCTGTTTCAAATAGATGGCGTGTGTTTGTTGACAGGCGGAAAAGCGAGCCCACCACAATGCATTGGAGAGGAAGCGACGCGACCACATAAAGGAGAGTTTCCACAGCCTACGTGACTCCGTCCCTGCGTTACAGGGGGAGAAGGTACTACTGCCTACAGACATGGCGGTCTCACACCCTCACGTGTCGGTCTCACACCCTCACGTGTCGGTCTCATACACTCACATGTCGGTCTCACACCCTCACATGTCGGTCTCACACCTTCACTTGTCGGTCTCACACCCTCACGTGTCGGTCTCACACCCTCACTAGTCGGTCTCACACCCTCACGTGTCGGTCTCACACCCTCACGTGTCGGTCTCACACCCTCACGTGTCGGTCTCATACACTCACTTGTCGGTCTCACACCCTCACATGTCGGTCTCACACCCTCACATGTCGGTCTCACAGCCTCACGTGTCGGTCTCACACCCTCACGTGTCGATCTCACACCATCACGTGTTGGTCTCATACACTCACCTGTCGGTCTCACACCCTCACGTGTTGGTCTCACACCATCACGTGTTGGTCTCACAGCCTCACATGTCGGTCTCACACCATCACATGTCGGTCTCACACCCTCACGTGTTGGTCTCACAGCCTCACGTGTCGGTCTCACACCATCACGTGTCGGTCTCACACCCTCACATGTCGGTCTCACACCCTCACATGTCGGTCTCACACCCTCACATGTCGGTCTCACACCCTCACATGTCGGTCTCACAGCCTCACGTGTTGGTCTCATACACTCACTTGTCGGTCTCACAGCCTCACGTGTTGGTCTCATACACTCACTTGTCGGTCTCACAGCCTCACGTGTCGATCTCACACCCTTGCGTGTCAGTCTCGCACCCTCACGTGTCGATCTCACACTCTCACGCTCCTCGCATTTTCCATTTGCATGTCTGTCACTTGGAAGTCACTCAGGTTGGAAGTATCTGACTGTTGATAAATCATTATTGTCCGATTTTCAAATGTAATATACCATTTGAAAGTAGATAAAATAAACTGATATATTATTGATATATATCTTTTTTGGCAAAAATGTATTAAAATAACTGATGAATGCCACTGATATCATTGATATGATATATACATTTCCCATATGGGGCCAGTGAAGACAAGACATTGACGCTATTAAATTAGAATCACCCAGTAGGCATCTGTAATATAATGCCAGAGGTTTCCAACCAGAATAATATCCTGTATAACATGCTAAGTACAGTGTAAGCTGTCACATGAAGTCTTGGCTTATTTATGAGTTGGCACATACACACTATAAAGCTGTGCTCTAACACAGCTGTATGTATGTGATGGCACATACACACTACATAGCCTTGCTCTAACACAGCTGCATAGAGCCACCTGATTTTATCTCTGCATTGCTGCATGCAATGCTCCCAGGCATGGCCCATTCCTGATAACATTATGTATTCATTGACTGCACTAACAGTTACAATTAAACAGCCTGGCTGGCTGACAGGTTTGTAGTGCAAGCCATGTGTAGTGATAGTAAGCACTGGCTACACATGAGGTCAGTCCCATTTTGTCAGTTCCAATTCTAGTCAATTAAAATTTTTGTTCTCCATTGCCAAATCCAGTTCATTCCAAATCCAATTTTGAAAAATTCAAAGACATCAAATTTGCTACAGTTTCATTTGTGCTTGAAATCGCGTGCAGTTATATGTAGTTTGATGCGATTTAAATATGCACAATCATTCATTCAGCGTCACTTGAATAAGTCAAGTTCATAGACGCATTTGTTGCTGCAAAAATCTCGAGTTGAATTCCATTTTTC
>JAODUO010000293.1:0-72500 GCA_025642075.2 Ridgeia piscesae
CTAACATGCATAGACAAGTATAGAAAAAGTACGAGTACGATTACTTTACAATATACTCGAGTACGATTACTTTAGAATGTAAGCATGATTACTTTCATGCAGAGATGGAGCAAGTACAATACAAATGTACTCGAGTACGATTACTTTGAACATGCATGAGTACGAGTACTCAGAAAACAAATGTGATCGAGTACGATTACTTTACAATATGTCTGAGAATACGATTACTTTAGAATGTAATCATGATTACTTTCATGATTACTTTAATGAATATCCTGTTTCTAACATAAAGGCGACTTTCATGGAATCCCTAGGTGTCATTGTTGTCCTGTTGTTGTGTCACTAATGTTCTAACTGATTACTGCTATCCACACTATCCAAGTGTTATTATTATTAATAATTAGACGACTTTCTCAGGTATTGGATGAATTAATGCTGGATTAATAATTTAATTTATGGTTTCTGAATCAAATATAAATAGGCATTTAAAATTTTCAAATACACATGATCAAATACATTACAATAACAACACTTCAAAACCAGGGGGCATATTCAAGAATAGTATATCAGATGGGTCCAGACATGGGGTCAAATACATTTGTATTTGAAAGTATTTAAATACTTTTTAAAGTATTTGTATTTGATGTTTAGGAATTAAACGTATTTGTAGTTAAATACTTTCCTAAAGTATTTGAGTTGTTCAAATATTTTTTTGAAATAATTGTCAGTATCAACATTTCCTTTTCACTGTCACTTGTAATGCCTGCCAAACTGATTACCTTAATGCACTGCAACTTCACCCAACAGTGCTAATTACTGATGAAGACACTTAACAGCAGGCTTCCCCCTGGCCCTGCAGTGACCACAACTTGTGTGTGCTCACAGCCAAAGGATGGACCTAACAGTGACCATAGGTCAATATCCTCTTTTGTTCTTTAGTCAGGCTTCAATTTGGCACCAGGTTATTCTGGTTTCCTGGCTGACTTTGAAGTCGAGCCTTCCTCACAACATGGAAGCAATGATTAGCAGTGTCTCTTCTGATGGCAACATAGGCGTTATATTATTATGGACCTCCTGGCTTAACATACAAACAATATATTTTGGCCTTTACCTCTTTCAGTCAGTTGTCACTGTGATGCAGTTAGCAATAACAATACTCCCTAGCACTGGTCTGCTTGTCATCATATGAGCAAAACACTAATTATGCCTATAAACTAGATGTCTCAATATATGTTGCTTTTCTTTTACCTATATAGTAATACAAAATGAAAAGTATCTGAAAAATATATGAAAAAGTATTTGAAATACTTTTCAATGTATTCGTATTTAAATACATTTATATTTAAAAAGTATTTGTAATCCCTCAATAATATTTGTATTTAAATACATTTCAGTGTATTTGAACCCATGTCTGGATGGGATACAAGATACAAGAAGCTTTATTTAACGTCGGTTTACATGTGAATTGATAACATTAGCTCATCTGAGCTATTTTCCGACAAACACAGAATCGTTGTGGACTTAGACAGGTTTACAGTTTGCACTTAATTAAACATAATAGACAGGGATTTAGCAGCTAACCGCCCAGACCCAGTCAGGATTCTGGATGTTGGAAATATGACCAGTCATTCACACCATACTGACAGAGCAAACAGTACAGGTGGGGTTGTGGCCTGTCTTCTAAAATTACAAAGCAAGATGTTAGGGGATGCTTATCTCCTGCAGTGCTTCCCAGGGACTAAGCAGGAGGGTGAGGAGATGTTGCTTCTCTGGGAAGAGAAGGTATTAATTAGGGAAATCTGACTGAATATTTATTTAACTGAAATGCTCAACAGTAATAGAAAATGAATACCTTGATTATTATTACATTTATTAGATTACTTCTAATATTGCCATTTTTATCTGTCTAATAAATGTGCTTGCAACTGTTCATATGAAAAAAATGTAATCGTGAGAAGTAATCATGAGTACGATTACTTTGGTAATGTACTCGAGTACGAGTACGATTACTTTCCTTCGTACTCGAGTACAAGTACTCAAAAAGTACTCGAGTACGATCAAGTACACGAGTACGATTACTCCATCTCTGCTTTCATGATTACTTTAATGAATATCCTGTTTCTAACATAAAGGCGACTTTCATGGAATCCCTAGGTGTCATTTTTTTTCTGTTGTTGTGTCACTAATGTTCTAACTGATTACTGCTATCCACTATCCAGGTGTTATTGTTATTAATAATTAGATGACTTTCTCAGGTATTGGATGAATAATTTAATGCTGGATTAATAATTTAATTTATGGTTTAATAATTTAATTTATCGTTTCTGAATCAAATACAAATAGGATTAGGAGGCATTTCAAAATGTCAAATACACATGATCAAATACATTACAATAACAACACTTCAAAACCAGGGGGGCATATTCAAAAGAGTAGTATATCAGATGGGTCAAGACATGGGGTCAAATACATTTGTATTTGAAAGTATTTAAATACTTTTTAAAGTATTTGTATTTGATGTTTAGGAATTAAAAGTATTTGTATTTAAATACTTTCCTAAAGTATTTGACTTGTTCAAATATATTTTTTGAAATACATTGTCAGTATCAACATTTCTTTTTCACTGTCACATGTAATGCCTGCCAAACTGATTACCTTAATGCACTGCAACTTCACCCAACAGTGCTAATTACTGATGAAGAGACTTAACAGCAGGCTTCCCCCTGGCCCTTCAGTGACCACAACTGGTGTTTGCTCAGAGCCAGAGGATGGACCTAACAGTGACCATAGGTCAATATCCCCTTTTGTTCTTTAGTCAGTCTTCAATTTGGCACCAGGTTATTCTGGTTTCCTGGCTGACTTTGAAGTTGAGCCTTCCTCACAACATGGTAGCAATGATTAACAGTGTCTCTTCTGAGGGCAACATAGGCTTTATATTATTATGGACCTCCTGGCGTAACATACAAACAATAAATTTTGGCCTTTACCTCTTTCAGTCAGTTTTCACTGTGATGCAGTTAGCAATAACAATACTCCCTAGCACTGGTCTGCCTGTCATCATATGAGCAAAACACTAATTATGCCAATAAACTAGATGTCTCAATATGTGTTGCTTTTCTTTTACCTACATAGTAATACAAAATGAAAAGTATTTGAAAAATATATGAACAAGTATTTGAAATACTTTTCAATGTATTAATATTTAAATACATTTATATTTAAAAAGTATTTGTAATCCCTCAAGAATATTTGTATTTAAATACATTTCAATGTATTTGACCCCATGTCTGGATGGGACAAACACAGAATGGTTGTGGATTTAGACAGGTTTACAGTTTGCACTTAATTAAACATAATAGACAGGGATTTAGCAGCTAACCACCCAGACCCAGTCAGGATTCTGGATGTTGGAAAATGACCAGTCATTCACACCATACTGACAGAGCTAACAGTGCAGGTGGGGCTGTGGCATGGCTTCTAAAATTAGTAAGCAAGATGTTAGGTGATGCTTATCTCCTGCAGTGCTTCCCAGGGACTGTCACAATATAACTTGTACTTTGTACTAAGCAGGAGGGTGAGGAGGTGTTGCTTATCTGGGAAGAGAAGGTATTAATTAGGGAAATCTGACTGAATATTTATTTAACTGAAATGCTCAACAGTAATAGAAAATGAATACCTTGATTATGATTACATTTATTAGATTACTTCTAATATTGCCATTTTTATCTGTCAATATATTTGCTTGCAACTGTTCATATGAAAAAAATGTAATCTTGAGAAGTAATCGTGAGTACGATTACTTTGGTGATGTACTCGAGTATGAGTACGATTACTTTCCTTCGTACGAGTATGAGTACTCAAAAAGTACTCGTACTCGAGTACAAGTACACGAGTACGATTGCTCCATCTCTGGAAGAGACACAACACTGACAGAAGACGTTGACTGTAGTCATTGAGGTTGATATTTAGTTTCTTAAAGTATGTAGTAATTTAATCCATGTATTAGTCTATAAATAAATGTGCTAAAATTGTATAGTGCGAAAGTTGCCTCAGATTTTATATTAGCAGACTGACACCACAACTAAAACATTTCATTTAACATCGAGTTTTCTCTTTTTATTGTTGCAATCTGAAAAATTTACATTTAAAAAAAACATGCAACATAATAGCTTTGGAAAGTCTTCATGATGTCACTCCTTCGAAACTTGGTCTTCTAAAGCAATGGGTAGCTCGGTACCAGCATATTTTGTTTACAATATTAGGACCAGTAACTTTTTTGGGGGTCAGTAACTTTTCAAATCTACTGGCCCCCTGGGCCAGTGGATACAAGAGCTTAATGTGAAGGCCTGTTGACTGACTGGTATAATGGATTATCATTAAACCATATAGATCTTTGTATTGCTCTTATCGGTCATGTTGTTAATATGTATTATTTGATAGTATTGATAAATTAATCAATGTTTCTTACTGTAGACAGTGACGTTGACGAGGAATACTCGTGTCACCAAGTCAGTCAGACAGGACAGAGGTCAGCTGGCCAGACTCATGACTTCTCTCCAGTTGCCTCCCGCCTCCACCAGGGGGACTCGACAGACGTCTATAGCAGGCTACCTGCTGCAGCCACCGAAGGACAAAGGTAAAGTCGTCAAATGGGAACCGATTTGTGTAAAATCCTCAACAGGGGTAGAATGGGATGACTGTGGAATTGGCTTTACATTGAGTAGAATTGGAATTTCACTCTCCTCCTCCCCTCCTCCTCCCCTTCTTCTCCTCCCCCTCCTCCTCCTCCTCCTCCCCTCCTCCTCCCCCTCCTTCTCCTCCCCCTCTTCTCCTCCCCCTCCTCCTCCTCCCCTCCTTCTCCCCTTCTTCTCCTCCCCCTCCTTCTCCTGCTTCTCCTTCTCTTCCTCCTCCTCCTTCTTCTTCTTATCCTCCTCCTCCTTCTTATCCTCCTCCTCCTTCTTATCCTCCCCCTCCTTCTCCTTCCTATCCTCCTCCTCCTTCTCCTTCCTATCCTCCCCCTTGTTCTCCTCCTTCACCCCCTTCTTCTTCTTCTTCTCCGTCTTCTTCCTCTTATGGTGAGTTCATCACTCTAAGTGAGCCACATGTTTGTGCCTAGAGTATCATTAGCTTCGTTTTTATATATGTCCTTCTTTAGAATTAGTGAGTCCACTACAGGTTACACATTACCCCCTGTGTGGGATCTTTTACTTCCCCTGGCAGAGACACCAGATAGAAGGGACCACCGGCTTTTAGTGTCTCTTCCGAAAGACACACAGGCAATGTGAGGTGAACGAAATTGCCTCGATTGACAGTCTGGGCTCTACTGCGTGACCTCCCTCCCCACTATAACAGTACTGTGAAATATCTAGGGTTATAATTATATGAAACAGGAAATCATCCCTATTACATACAATGTCATAGTAGTTTGTAACAGGAAGTTTGCTGTCTAGAACACGGTAAAGTAACCGGAAGTCTGCTGTCTATGACATGGGAAAGTTAAACACCACAGGCTACTGAGGTTAGCTGTGCTCACCTTGGCATTGCTACCAATAGATTTTGTTTTGAAAGTGGGTGTTTTGTTTACTGTTTGAATGTGTTGCGGTGAAATAGTTTAAATGGCAAACATTATTCCGAGCTTAATGTAGTACACCGTTTGACAGGCATTGTACCTTTAACGTGGGTAACTGCTGTAGTCATAAGAACGTAATGTTGTTATTTGAATGCAAAGTGTACCACTACTTGAAACTTATCTGTTGTCAACAGGCAATCGCAACAAAGAAGGAAGTGCACCACACTCTGCCGTGACGTCACCACACTCTACCATGACGTCACCACACCCTGCCATGACGTCACCACACCATGCCATGACGTCACCACACTCTGCCATGACGTCACCACACTCTACCATGACGTCACCACACCCTGCCATGACGTCACCACACTCTACCATGACGTCACCACACTCTACCATGACGTCACCACACCCTGCCATGACGTCACCACACTCTGCCATGACGTCACCACAACGTCAGAGAAGACGACAGTCTGATGACGACGACAAAGAAAACACACGAGATGAAAAGGTCAAGGGTGACTCCAGTGTGGACAGTTACGATGATGTCACGCGGATGTTGGACAGCCATGCCGTTCTATCGCCGTGTCAACGTCAACTGTCGAGTTTAGATGACACTTCGCAAAACTTCACACTGACATCGCTGAGTGGGAATGACGAAATTGTATCGCAACGACAAAACAGTTGCTACGGTACACAAACGCCAGAGGGCGCTGGATTCTATTCAATGTTTCCAGGCAATTGTTACAACGGCGACGAGTCGACGTTGACGCTACGCTCGCCACGGAGAGGTCTTTCTTGCGCTACCAGAGGGCGCAACCAGCCGCTGGCGCCCGGTGTACTGGACAGTTCAGTTGATGTATTGGTGGATTCGTGTTTTACGTTGGACTGCGCAAATACCGGAAAGAATAATTTTACTGTTAGTGCGGACCCATTGATCACCCGTGGAAGCAGCTTACACAGTCAGACGAGAACGACTGAATATGACGACACTGGTTCCGACTTCACTTTCCACAGCGACGGCGAAAGAACGCGCGACTCTCCATTTCGCTCGCCAACAAGATGTAGGACAACGTTTTCAGACAATCTGACATGGTCACGCATTTCTGGCGACGATGACAGTAACTTAGGTGGCGCCACTTGCGATTCTGCCGACTTCCGGTTCACCTTTCACACTGAAAGTTCACAAATTCACTTTGACAGTGACATTCGTCGTGAGGGAGGCAGTGATTTCCGGTTTAGTGACTGTGACAGTGTGTCCTCGACGATGACATTGAGGACAGTCCCGCTGTCGTTTCACATGTGATATCATGTATACACCCCGCTTGAAATCGACCAAAATAAAGATATTGTACTTAGTTTTATTCAACCTAATCATACGTCTTGTAAACCAAAAACACAATACAGTCCACTCAGGGCTCGAAGGTGCGAATGGATAGTTGTATTTACGAGTATAACATTACACCTGCGTCTAGATAAATTGCTTTAGTCGCAACGTGCAACTTTTTCCATTTGATATATTCCACAAATTACTGTCCTGTCAGCCAAGTGACCGCTTCGGTCGTTCCGCTGATATATTAATACTTTCCAGTCATCTCTCATATTGTGAATATTGATAGCTAATAGCAATGATCATTAGTTGCTGTAATGTCAGGTAAACAATGTCGTAGGCAGGTAAAATACCTGTCTATGACATTGTTTATCCTACACTACAGCAACTAATGATCAGTTACAGCAAGTGAGTAATGACCTTTTTGTGGCTGTTGTGTCGCACGTATATATATATATATATATATACTAATGATGTAACAGTAGACTTTATGGATGACACATCTATTTAGCGTTCGGTCGCGCACCGAGTTCTTGCGAATTTATGATCTTTATGGCAGTGTCTGGTGACTACTTGGCCGTTGTATGCCCAACAATCAGTCTTATCCGCCCGTAGATTTCGTGTTTTACAAATGCCGCTAATAACATACGGTAAACTAAAAGATACATCAAAAACACAGGTCCTGCCAATGTCAGGTACACGTACATGGGCATGAGTTGAAAGGAGAAGATAATACAACATGTTAGTACGTGTTTGATAGGTAACATTAGAAAAGACGGATCGATTCGTGGTCCATAATTACAGCTGGGAAACATCTGGATCCACCTTGGCCAGACTTAGCACCATGAATAAAATAAGAAACAATCTCTTAAACATCAATCCCAACCAATACCTCATGCCCGGACACAGCCAAACAAGATCCAACCACCCACACAAATGCAGATAAATATCAACCTCCCGCAACTACTACAAATACAGCTTCTTTCCACGAACAATAGCCCAGTGTAACAGACTTCCTTCTAACGTATTTGCCCACAACAGTCTCGACACCTTTAAGGGTGCATTACAGGACATTAACCTGACAATTGCACCCTTCAGACATCTACAATAAGCGATACACACCACCACACCCCGTCCTCCCCATCATTGACTTGTACTTTTCCCCACCCACCCTAATCCCATATTCCCAAGCACAAATACTCTTATTCCATTTCCAGATAACATGAAGCCAGCCATCCTGAATCCGACCATCCACACTAGTGTGTGATGCCCCAGTAGGGGTTTTGCACTACAACGTAACAGAAACAGAAAGACAATGACGTGTAAACCTACACGTAATATCCAATGGCGTAGGCTCGCGACCATCTGCTTCCATCATTGCAAGCGAATCTTTCGGCAGCGAGCCCGGCCGTTAGCGTTTCTTTCCACGCCAATTTAATCCCATGGATGTCTTTATCGTCCACAACGAGCACAATTCGTTCAACGTTCGCGAGATCTCGAAAATTCCGTAGATCTCCTAGAGCCACGTCGTGACTGTGACCGCCATCGACCACTATGACGTCACATTTGACGTCACGACGACTAGCGGCAAACCGCGGCACTGTCTGGAGAGAGTCGCCAATGGTCAGATGAAAACGTCCGGGAAAGGTGCGGTTTATGTAGTCGGCCATGGGACGAGTGTAAGAGTGCGAGCCGATGTCGAACGAATACACCTTCGTGTGGTCACTTCCGGTCAGCCATTACAGTGTGCTGTGCCCGGCATTGAAGCCTGTCTCACAGATAGTGTTCACCCACGGTCGGCCGGCCAGCCAGTGGTACAGGCGAGACTGGTGTTTAGCCCCTCCACTGCTGCCTCCAACGCGTGTGTCTTTATTTCCCTTCTCTTTTTCACCGTCAGATATACGTTTGAGGTTCGCTTCAAATCGACGACGTTGCTGAAGGTACGTGGCCGTGTAGAAGTCTTTGTCTGACTCCGGCTTGTCGAACAGCCTGAGACAGTCCGTCGTGTCTGGACTGAGGGGCTCGTCAAAGATACCCTTCCACGTGTCCCATCGGCTCGTCACGAGGGGTGCCGATTGATTAGTCTTTAGGAAATGTTGACCCACAAACATTCCCACCACGAGACACGCGGACACGACGGCCAAGTCCTTCTCACGTCCGTGAATCATCGTTTGGTAGCTTGATTCTGTACAGCGCAGGTTCACCCCAGATTCTATCTGCAACCAAACAACGAGGTAAAATCAGCAGCCAAACGGTCAGAATTGTTTCTCTTGCACCTAAGATTCGAATATGACATTATTTTTTTCTCAAATGTTTCAGCTGTCAAATTACACGCTACTTTTGATTATGTAACTGTCTGTTGAAAGACATGATTGATTAAATCACGCAGTGTTTCAAACTGAAGCAGGAAAGACGAACCACAAACTCGCGTGTTGAAGCCGTTCACTCCATCGGTGTTGTGAGTAGCTGGGAAGTGGACGGCTGTGTGTCACGTGTGTGTGCGTGTGTTTTGAAATCGGATACGGTGGTTCGATTGAGATAAATGACTGAATGCAACTGGATATTATCCTCTATACGACGACAACTTAGTGTAATCATCTGTAACAGGTAATGACGTTTAGCAGTGTAGTTTTTTTATAATAAATTCACACGCCTGTCAGGGGCGTAGCTAGCCGTATTAAGTTTCTTGAGCATGTGCACGGAACAAATGGCTACTGTCTCCTGTAGCATATCTTGGCAATGCAGCAACCAGGCAAATATTAATTAACTAGAAACAATTCATCTATGTTTTTACGTCTGTGTGGGCTAGCATTACAAGATTGGAAGCTAAAGCTGGCATGAACAACAAAACCAAACTTCAGTCGCTCTGTGGTATGGGCCTGTCATGCCAATGCACTGTAAACATCTAAGTTGTCGTCGTATAGAGGATAATATCCAGTTGCATTCAGTCATTTATCTCAATCGAACCACCGTATCCGATTTCAAAACACACGCACACGTGACATACAGCCATCCACTTCCCAGCTACTCACAACACCGATGGAGTGAACGGCTTCAACACGCGAGTTTGTGGTACGTCTTTCCTGCTTCAGTTTGAAACACTGCGTGATTCAATCAATCATGGAAGCAGATGGTCGCGAGCCTGCGCCATTGGATATTACGTGTAGGTTTACATGTCATTGTCTTTCTGTTTCTGTTATGTTGTAATGCAAAACCCCTACTGGGGCATCACGCACTAGTGTGGATGGTCGGATTCAGTATGGCTGGCTTCAGGTTATCTGGAAGTGGAATAAGAGTATTTGTGCTTGGGAATATGGGATTAGGGTGGGGTGGATGGGGAAAAGTACAAGTCAATGATGGGGAGGGTGGGGTGTGGTAGGGATGGGGTGTGGAGGGGGACAGGGGTGGTGGTGTGTATTGCTTATTTGAGATACCTGAAGGGTGCAATTGTCAGGTTAATGTTCTGCAATGCACCCTTGAAGGTGTCGAGACTGTTGTGGGCAAATATATTAGAAAGAAGTCTGTTACACTGGGCTATTGTTCGTGGAAAGAAGCTGTATTTGTAGTAGTTGTGGGAGGTTGATATTGTACCACTACTTGAAACTTATCTGTTGTCAACAGGCAATCGCGACAAAGAAGGAAGTGCACCACACTCTGCCATGACGTCACCACACTCTACCATGACGTCACCACACCCTGCCATGACGTCACCACACCATGCCATGACGTCACCACACTCTGCCATGACGTCACCACACCCTGCCATGACGTCACCACATCCTGCCATGACGTCACCACACCCTGCCATGACGTCACCACACCCTGCCATGACGTCTCCACACCCTGCCATGACGTCACCACAACGTCAGAGAAGACGACAGTCTGATGACGACGACAAAGAAAACACACGAGATGAAAAGGTCAAGGGTGACTCCAGTGTGGACAGTTACGATGATGTCACGCGGATGTTGGACAGCCATGCCGTTCTATCGTCGTGTCAACGTCAACTGTCGAGTTTAGATGACACTTCGCAAAACTTCACACTGACATCGCTGAGTGGGAATGACGAAATTGTATCGCAACGACAAAACAGTTGCTACGGTACACAAACGCCAGAGGGCGCTGGATTCTATTCAATGTTTCCAGGCAATTGTTACAACGGCGACGAGTCGACGTTGACGCTACGCTCGCCACGGAGAGGTCTTTCTTGCGCTACCAGAGGGCGCAACCAGCCGCTGGCGCCCGGTGTACTGGACAGTTCAGTTGATGTATTGGTGGATTCGTGTTTTACGTTGGACTGCGCAAATACCGGAAAGAATAATTTTACTGTTAGTGCGGACCCATTGATCACCCGTGGAAGCAGCTTACACAGTCAGACGAGAACGACTGAATATGACGACACTGGTTCCGACTTCACTTTCCACAGCGACGGCGAAAGAACGCGCGACTCTCCATTTCGCTCGCCAACAAGATATAGGACAACGTTTTCAGACAATCTGACATGGTCACGCATTTCTGGCGACGATGACAGTAACTTAGGTGGCGCCACTTGCGATTCTGCCGACTTCCGGTTCACCTTTCACACTGAAAGTTCACAAATTCACTTTGACAGTGACATTCGTCGTGAGGGAGGCAGTGATTTCCGGTTTAGTGACTGTGACAGTGTGTCCTCGACGATGACATTGAGGACAGTCCCGCTGTCGTTTCACATGTGATATCATGTATACACCCCGCTTGAAATCGACCAAAATAAAGATATTGTACTTAGTTTTATTCAACCTAATCCTACGTCTTGTAAACCAAAAACACAATACAGTCCACTCAGGGCTCGAAGGTGCGAATGGATAGTTGTATTTACGAGTATAACATTACACCTGCGTCTAGATAAATTGCTTTAGTCGCAACGTGCAACTTTTTCCATTTGATATATTCCACAAATTACTGTCCTGTCAGCCAAGTGACCGCTTCGGTCGTTCCGCTGATATATTAAGACTTTCCAGTCATCTCTCATATTGTGAATATTGATAGCTAATAGCAATGATCATTAGTTGCTGTAATGTCAGGTAAACAATGTCGTAGGCAGGTAAAATACCTGTCTATGACATTGTTTATCCTACACTACAGCAACTAATGATCAGTTACAGCAAGTGAGTAATGACCTTTTTGTGTGTTGTATCGTACGTATATATATATATATATATATATATATATATATATATATATATATATATATATATATATATATATATATATATATATACTAATGATGTAACAGTAGACTTTATGGATGACACATCTATTTAGCGTTCGGTCGCGCACCGAGTTCCTGCGAATTTATGATCTTTATGGCAGTGTCTGGTGACTACTTGGCCGTTGTATGCCAAACAATCGGTCTTATCCGCCCGTAGATTTCGTGTTTTACAAATGCCGCTAATAACATACGGTAAACTAAAAGATACATCAAAAACACAGGCCCTGCCAATGTCAGGTACACGTACATGGGCATGAGTTGAAAGGAGAAGATAATACAACATGTTAGTACGTGTTTGATAGGTAACATTAGAAAAGACGGATCGATTCGTGGTCCATAATTACAGCTGGGAAACATCTGGATCCACCTTGGCCAGACTTAGCACCATGAATAAAATAAGAAACAATCTCTTAGACATCAATCCCAACCAATACCTCATGCCCGGACACAACCAAACAAGATCCAACCACCCACACAAATACAGATAAATATCAACCTCCCGCAACTACTACAAATACAGCTTCTTTCCACGAACAATAGCCCAGTGTAACAGACTTCCTTCTAATGTATTTGCCCACAACAGTCTCGACACCTTTAAGGGTGCATTACAGGACATTAACCTGACAATTGCACCCTTCAGACATCTACAATAAGCGATACACACCACCACCCCTGTCCCCCTCCACACCCCATCCCTACCACACCCCATCCTCCCCATCATTGGCTTGTACTTTTACCCACCCACCCCACCCTAATCCCACATTCCCAAGCACAAATACTCTTATTCCACTTCCAGATAACCTGAAGCCAGCCATACCTGAATCCGACCATCCACACCAGTGCGTGATGCCCCAGTAGGGGTTTTGCACTACAACGTAACAGAAACAGAAAGACAATGACGTGTAAACCTACACGTAATATCCAATGGCGTAGGCTCGCGACCGTCTGCTTCCATCATTGCAAGCGAATCTTTCGGCAGCGAGCCCGGCCGTTAGCGTTTCTTTCCACGCCAATTTAATCCCATGGAAGTCTTTATCGTCCACAACGAGCACATTTCGTTCAACGTTCGCGAGATCTCGAAAATTCCGTAGATCTAGAGCCACGTCGTGACTGTGACCGCCATCGACCACTATGACGTCACATTTGACGTCACGACGACTAGCGGCAAACCGCGGCACTGTCTGGAGAGAGTCGCCAATGGTCAGATGAAAACGTCCGGGAAAGGTGCGGTTTATGTAGTCGGCCATGGGACGAGTGTAAGAGTGCGAGCCGATGTCGAACGAATACACCTTCGTGTGGTCACTTCCGGTCAGCCATTACAGTGTGCTGTGCCCGGCATTGAAGCCTGTCTCACAGATAGTGTTCACCCACGGTCGGCCGGCCAGCCAGTGGTACAGGCGAGACTGGTGTTTAGCCCCTCCACTGCTGCCTCCAACGCGTGTGTCTTTATTTCCCTTCTCTTTTTCACCGTCAGATATACGTTTGAGATTCGCTTCAAATCGACGACGTTGCTGAAGGTACGTGGCCGTGTAGAAGTCTTTGTCTGACTCCGGCTTGTCGAACAGCCTGAGACAGTCCGTCGTGTCTGGACTGAGGGGCTCGTCAAAGATACCCTTCCACGTGTCCCATCGGCTCGTCACGAGGGGTGCCGATTGACTAGTCTTTAGGAAATGTTGACCCACAAACACTCCCACCACGAGACACGCGGACACGACGGCCAAGTCCTTCTTACGTCCGTGAATCATCGTCTGGAAGCTTGATTCTGTACAGCGCAGGTTCACCCCAGATTCTATCTGCAGCCAAACAACGAGGTAATATCAGCAGCCAAACGGTCAGAATTGTTTCTCTTGCACCTAAGATTCGAATATGACATTATTTTGTTCTCAAATGTTTCAGCTGTCAAAATTACACGCTACTTTTGATTATGTGACTGTCTGTTGAAAGACATGATTGATTGAATCACGCAGTGTTTCAAACAGAAGCAGGAAAGACGTACCACAAACTCGCGTGTTGAGGCCGTTCACTCCATCGGTGTTGTGCATCGTGTGTCACGTGTGCGTGTGCGTGTGTTTTGAAATCGGATACGGTGGTTCGATTGAGATAAATGATGGAATGCAATTGGATATTATCCTCTATACGACGACAACTTAGTGTAATCATCTGTAACAGGTAATGACGTTTAGCAGTGTCGTTTTTTTATAATAAATTCACACGCCTGTCAGGGGCGTAGCTAGCCGTATTAAGTTTCTTGAGCATGTGCACGGAACAAATGGCTACTGTCTCCTGTAGCATATCTTGGCAATGCAGCAACCAGGCAAATATTAATTAACTAGAAATATTAATTAACTAGAAACAATTCATCTATGTGTTAACGCCTGTGTGGGCTAGCATTACAAGATTAGAAGCTAAAGCTGGCATGAACAACAAAACCAAACTTCAGTCGCTCTGTGGTATGGGCCAGTCATGCCAATGCACTGTAAACATCTAAGTTGTCGTCGTATAGAGGATAATATCCAGTTGCATTCAGTCATTTATCTCAATCGAACCACCGTATCCGATTTCAAAACACACGCACACGTGACATACAGCCATCCACTTCCCAGCCACTCACAACACCGATGGAGTGAACGGCTTCAACACGCAAGTTTGTGGTACGTCTTTCCTGCTTCAGTTTGAAACACTGCGTGATTCAATCAATCATGGAAGCAGATGGTCGCGAGCCTGCGCCATTGGATATTACGTGTAGGTTTACATGTCATTGTCTTTCTGTTTCTGTTATGTTGTAATGCAAAACCCCTACTGGGGCATCACGCACTAGTGTGGATGGTCGGATTCAGTATGGCTGGCTTCAGGTTATCTGGAAGTGGAATAAGAGTATTTGTGCTTGGGAATATGGGATTAGGGTGGGGTGGATGGGGAAAAGTACAAGTCAATGATGGGGAGGGTGGGGTGTGGTAGGGATGGGGTGTGGAGGGGGACAGGGGTGGTGGTGTGTATTGCTTATTTGAGATACCTGAAGGGTGCAATTGTCAGGTTAATGTTCTGCAATGCACCCTTGAAGGTGTCGAGACTGTTGTGGGCAAATATATTAGAAAGAAGTCTGTTACACTGGGCTATTGTTCGTGGAAAGAAGCTGTATTTGTAGTAGTTGTGGGAGGTTGATATTTGTCTGTATTTGTGTGGGTGGTTGGATCTTGTTTAGCTGTGTCCGGGCATTAGGTATTGATGTCTAAGAGATTGTTTCTTATTTTACACATGGTGGTAACTCTGGCCAAGGTGGATCCAGATGTTTCCCAGCTGTAATTATGGACCACGAATCGATCCGTCTTTTCTAATGTTACCTGTCAGACACGTACTAACATGTTGTATTATCTTCTCATTTCAACTCATGCCCATGTACGTGTACCTGACATTGGCAGGGCCTATGTTTTTGGTGTAAAACACGAAATCTAAGGGCGGATAAGACCGTCGATTGTTGGGCATACAACGGCCAAGTAGTCACCAGACACTGCCATAAAGATCATAAATTCGAAGGAACTCAGTGCGCGACCGAACGCTAAATAGATGTGTCATCCATAAAGTCTACTGTTACATCATTAGTGATATATAAATTTTTATATATATATATATATATATATATATATATATATATATATATATATATATATATATACGTGCGACACAACAGCCACAAAAAGGTCATTACTCACTTGCTGTAACTGATCATTAGTTGCTGTAGTGTAGGATAAACAATGTCATAGACAGGTATTTTACCTGCCTACGACATTGTTTACCTGACATTACAGCAACTAATGATCATTGTTATTAGCTATCAATATTCACAATATGAGAGATGACTGGAAAGTCTTAATATATCAGCGGAACCAAACAATTCCGGTTTATACTTAAACTGTACGCTTTCTAAGCGTCTTTTGACTTGATTATCTTGTGTTATGTAGTTAAGTTTCACATCTGAATTTTCGCCCGTCGCCCATTTTCGCTCGTTACTTCCGAGTGCGCCGGGGTTAACTTGTCTGCTGGGTAATGGTTTGGCGCCTGTGAACTATTGATTCTCGGCCGCAGTTTGCTACGCCGCCCACAGCGTTATGTATTTAGTACCGATAATTCTCGCACCTTTGGTGCAGACTTAGATGTGGCTGATCCTTTTCCCGCCGTGTTTTACCACGATCTCAGGGGGTCTTACCCTAGATCGCTTGACCGGGGAACTGTCAGTCGTCCGACAGCTGTCACCGAGCGCAGTTATTCTTGACATCGCAACTAATGATTTGTCTCGTGCGACCGTTGATCCTGTGATTGTCTCCGTCTTGTCTTCTAATAGTGTACGCTCTCGGGCGTACACACATTGACGGTTCTTTGTCTTGTTTGTATGATGTACCGTGGTGTACGCCCACGCCACGGTCGTACTCACATTGATGTGTCCTCGTCTTGTTTGTATGGTGTACCGTTGTGAACGCACACGGTCGTACTTACATTGATAGGGCTTTAGCGTGGTTACGTGGTGTACCAGTTATGGGCATCCTTTTGTTTGTTCTAGGTCAGTGGTCAGTTTCTTTCTGTCCAAATTGTGATCTACAACGTGGACGCTTCAGCATGACTGGCGTCCACGACGTTCTACCTTCATTATTTACTTTTGCCTTCCCATTTTAGGTATGATACATGCTACAGCCTAGATTTAGCCTTTGTGGATCTCGACCATTTCCACCCTGGCACTTCCTGTATTCTCGGTTGTTTTAGTCTTTCACTACCGACCTTGTATGTGTCAGTGCAGCATGACTGCCACTTCTGATCTTACCATAGATTTCAGCATTGGTTTGTGGTTCAGCATGACTGCCACTTCTGATCTTACCATAGATTTCAGCATTGGTTTGTGGTTCAGCATGACTGCCACTTCTTATCTTACCATAGATTTCAGCATTGGTTTGTGGTTCAGCATGACTGCCACTTCTTATCTTACCATAGATTTCAGCATTGGTTTGTGGTTCAGCATGACTGCCACTTCTTATCTTACCATAGATTTCAGCATTGGTTTGTGGTTCAGCATGACTGCCACTTCTTATTAATAAATAATATATTTATTTGGTATAGCGCCACATCCATAATCGTTCGTGGCGCTTCACAACATATTACAATTTAAAAGACACAACAAGATATATGTATACATTAAGACAAATATTAGTGTTTTAAAATACATGTAAAAATATTTAATAATAGGTATATAAATAAATAAAATTAGTACGATATTAAATAGCGTAGCACTTTTAAATATATAAATAAATTACGTATTAGTCATAAAACCACATAATAACCGGTCTAGTGTATAATTACACTGCAATGAGACTGATAAATGACGGTATAGGTATAATTATTATTATTAGTAATAACTAGTTTTGTATATTTTAAAACTAAAATAATAATAATCATAATAATTACGTAACAATAATGCCAATAAATTAGTGTAGAATTATGTATTGATAATATTACCAAATAATCTAGTAAACAAATTAGTAATGTTCATGTCGAATTACACTAATATGCGATACGAAAAAAAAAAGTGTCTTCAGTAGACGTTTGAAGCTGGTCAGATTGTCACAAGTCTTAATGACCGTTGGTAAATTGTTCCATAGGGACGCAGCAGCGATAGCGACCGAGCAGTCACCAGCTTTGGTACGGGTACGCTTCACTTGTAACATGTTATTGTTCGCAGAGCGCAGTGTTCTTGTCGGTTGATACGGGCACACGAGTTCACCACACAAATACACTGGCGCGTCGTTGTGCATGGCTTTGTAAGTGAATACAAGTAGCTTGAAATTAACTCTGCACACAATGGGCAGCCAGTGGAGTTCGCGTAACAAGGTTGTGCCACTGTCGCTACGCGGGCTACGCCTAATCAACCTGGCAGCCGCGTTATGTATTCGCTGTAGACGGGCGATGTTAATTGCAGACGTACCGTATAAGAGCGCGTTACAGTAGTCAAGCCGTGATGTGATAATGGCATTGACAGCGTTCCTTTGTCGGTCTGGGGAGAAAGCGGCTAATTTGATTAATGTTACCATGCATTTTAGCATTGGTTTGTGGTTCAGCATGACGGCCACTCGTTTTCGAACTGTACAGTTGTTCTTTGTATTCCCTCGCCATATATACACGGCTCGGGTACAAATAGTACTCTTGCTGTTAATAATACGGCATATTTCGCATAAATGTTCTATTCAGCTATGTTCCTTGGCAGAAGCCCTGGGGTGGGGGGCTTTTGTCTTTTTGTCGTGTTACACGGTATTGTGTAGTCCGGAGACCGAGTAACGGTCCGTATTACGCCTAGGAAAGCTTGGTGATTTTGCAGGGGTGACCCCGTAGCTTAACAAGCGTCATTCCTTTGTGTTGGATCTCTAAGCTGCAGCGAGTGTTTGTAAACAGAGCCAACACAGAGATTACATTTTCTTCCCCACCATCCTCCCCTCTCTACCCCCTTATCGGTTGTGGTATCTATTGTGTCTTTTGTTAGTATGTGGGGGTATAACATTGCCCCCATCTTTGCTACTTGTACGTTGTCATTTTATAATTGTTTAGATAAGCTATGCGCGTCATTGTATAGGCAGTTAGCATCTATATGTGTTGTATTTTCTTGTTGAAAGTCTTGCTACTAACCTATGACAATTTCATGGCTTTTACATTTTGTTAGTACAATTATTAAATGACCTTTATCGACAATTACTCTTTGTGTGTTCTGTAGCAAACTACTCAGGGTTCTGCCCTTTGGGATTATTTTTCCCATTGAACATCAGCAGGGGGGAAAAAAAAAAAAAAAAATATATATTATAAAAAAATTTTTATATATATATATTTTATATGATATATAAAACATAATTCATTGTTGGTCTGGTGCTAATTCTAAAATAAACAAAAGCCTTTATGTTATGCTATTTAAAATAGTTATGTTGGCAACATATGTATATTTGAATAGGGGCCATGGCCCGCCCCAATCACTGAACATTTGGGGGTAGGACTTTGGACCCAACACTGCTTGCCTGATTCATAGAGTGACACAATGCAGAGGTTACAGGGATGCCTATGTGGGACTTCCCAAACCCATCTTTCGGCAAAGAAATTTGTCATCACTCAAAATGTGATCAAATTACACAAGTGCAGGAGTCCGCTGGTTCCGCCGTACACGATATAAGTATCCACCAGGGCGACCCGGCTGCAATCCAAGGGGGACAGGGCAAACAAAATTAATAATCTATAATGTGTTTGATGGCTAATGCCTACTAATATATCAACACAAGGGTGCAAAATGACAGAGCCCGGCATGATGAAAATTTAATGGACTAAGATCAAGTTGCGGGCTGCAGCCAACCAAGCAATTTATCTAGTGATTTTCCACTAGGTAGTCGGAGGTTTATATCCGAACTCGTATAATAGTTTTTATAAATTTTACTATTAGACCGATGTAGAGTTTATAAGAGAGGGGAGTGATCAATCTCGCTATATATGCCTTTAAATGTGTTGTATGAACTGAAACAGTGTGAGGACATTTCCTATGCTGACCCCCTCAGGCTGTAAAGTGGGGGGACGCGTCCCCCTCGTCCCCCACCGATCGACGCCCATGCTGTGTAGAACTTCCCAATCCATTTTGGCAAAGAAATTTGTCATCACTCAAATGGGAATAAGTTACACAAAGTGCAGGAATCCGCCACTTCTGCCGTAGGCGATAAGCATCAAGCAGGCGAGGAAGTGAAAGTGCAACACAAATGTCATCATTTACAATGTGCTTGATGGCTAGAGCCTATAAATATCAACACAAGATTGCAAACTGATAGAGCCCGGCAGCGACGCAGCCCGGCATGATGATCATTTACTAAAGTAAGATCAAGTTGCGCGGTGTGGCCAGCCAAGCCATTTATCTAGTCGATTTTCTAATGGGTGGGCGGAACTTCATATCGCGAGTTTATTGTCTAGCTAGTCTTGTATAGCGGCTTTTAAGAGAGAGGAGTGGTGAGTCAGGCTATATGCCTCGCGATTTTTCTGAGCTGAAAAGTGAGGGAACAATTCCTATGCTGTCCCCCCACGCTGAAAAGTGGGGGGACGCGTCCCCTCTGTCCACCACCGATCGACGCCCGTGCACAAATTCACGTGCACGTAGGCGCACACACGAACATGCACAAACATACACGCATGCATGTATGAACAAACGCACATACGTCTGCTCATCTTAAATATTTAAGAAAGTGAATGTATTTCTTCACCCCTGTGATGCACAACATCATTCAAGATACCATATTACAACACAATCACGTAATTCCTTTGTAACAGATGATGTGATTACCAGAGAAGTGACTTTTTGAGCTGGTAGACTTTACCTCTAATGCATATCGCGCACTGCCGACATATATACAGTTACCTATACAAAGGTTATTCAATGTGTCTGTTGTAATAATTTATTGTTAGTGACTTTCGAATGTATTATGTCAATACTCACCGCTTTTTAGTTTGTGTTTGTTTTTATTATGTTTTCCTGAAATACGACTCGCGTTTGTACTACTGGCAGGGGAGTAGCTAGGCATAAATACATGTGGAAGCACTAATTAATGATATTAATCTAAATTCTGTCATGACGGTCTGTAGCTCCAGAATGTTGTGTAGCATGTGTGACGACCCAGGCTGTTGAAATGTAATGAGTTTTAAGTCACACTATAAAACATAAAATGCTAAGGAGTAGATAGAAAACTACACATTATTCTTATTGCGTGAAACGTGTTGAAAACGGTTAATATACGATATAATATGTAGCATATATTTGAATGTGCTGCATAATTGCCAATAACAATTTGTTACTGTGTTCAGTGTACTATAATAACATAACAATTCAATGGGATAAGTTATGTTACAATGTCTAGGTATATCGTATGCATTAAAATAAGCTATGTAGGCATACTCATAGTAATTACGGAAAACTAACACTTTGCAATAGTTAGAAGAGTTTAATCATAAGCCCAGATAACATAATAAGGTAAATTATATGTGTTTTATTTACGAGTCTGTATTGTATTCAACATCGGTTCAGTTGCTATTCTCCCCCTTCATTCGGGGCGGAATAATAGGGCTAAGCGCCTGTTTTTGACGACTGGACTGATGTCCTTGTGGATGTGCCAGGCGAGTCCCGATATGCCCTCAGGTGTCACTGTAGAGGGCAGATAATTCATGAGACGCCGCATTGCGCTGAAAGATCGCTCTGTCGTGACGGTCGATACAGACATCACCACCAGTATGATGACTGCGGTGTACATGTTGGGGTTTAGGTCGGGATTGATATCTTGAACCATGATGTCGAGTGTGTCTGCGACATTCGTTATTCCAATCTTGCCTTCCAACGACAACTTCATTTTGTAGTTGACGTTGATCTCCAGGCATGTCATCTTGGAACACGTTGTACAGCTAGACTGTTCTCTCTGGTGTCACATGCACCAGTTGTTTACGTGCGATGTACTGAGCCATGTAGTGACCTTGAGCCACTAACAGTCATGTGTTCATTTCCTGCAGCAAGTGGTCCATGAATGGTTGGTAAATTGCCCTCTTCCAGTACTGACATGATGTGGAAGTGGGAACATTTTAGCGGTGTCTTTGTTTTCGAGCACGGATTGCTCAGTCGAACTTCAAATTTCGCTGCCATTCCCACAGCGCGTTCTATAATGTATTCCACACCTCGTGGTCTGCCCGCTCTTGTTGCAGCTGGGAGACGACAGTATCTGCTTCCTTTGCTGCCTCCACGAGGTAACATTGTGTGGCTTGTAGAAATGTGCCAGATGAAGCAGACTTTGTACATACTCGATCGTTACCAATGTGATGATGGAGTCAAACCTTTGGATTGACAACAAGTAGTTTCTGGCTTTGCCATCCCCATCAGCATCCATATATTCCAGAACAGATACTGTGAAGGCAAACTTGAATGTGTACAGTGCATTGGCATGACTGGCCCATACCACAGAGCGACTGAAGTTTGTGTTTGTTGTTCATGCCAGCTTTAGCTTCTAATCTTGTAATGCTAGCCCACACAGACGTTAAAACATAGATGAATTGTTTCTAGTTAATTAATATTTGCCTGGTTGCTGCATTGCCAAGATATGCTACAGGAGACAGTAGCCATTTGTTCCGTGCACATACTCAAGAAACTTAATACAATATTGTCAGAATTGTTCCAAGTGAATGATGATGTTTTTGTAGCGAAAGGCTTTGAACATAGATCTGGGCATTCTCTGGCCACAGCTTGAAGTGGGCATTTTATGGTTGCCTTATTGATGTATGACTAGCTACGCCCCTGACAGGCGTGTGAATTTATTATTAAAAAAACTACACTGCTAAACGTCATTACCTGTTACACATGATTACACTAAGTTGTTGTCGTATAGAGGATAATATCCAATTGCATTCCATCATTTATCTCAATCGAACCATCGTATCCGATTTCAAAACACACGCACACGTGACACGATGCATACAGTCGTCCACTTCCCAGCTACTCACAACACCGATGGAGTGAACGGCTTCAACACGCGAGTTTGTGGTACGTCTTTCCTGCTTTAGTTTGAAACACTGCGTGATTCAATCAATCATGTCTTTCAACAGACAGTCACATAATCAAAAGTAGCGTGTAATTTTGACATCTGAAACATTTGAGAACAAAATCATGTCAGTCGAATCTGATGTGCAAGAGAAACAATTCTGACCGTTTTGGCTGCTGATTTTACCTCGTTGTTTGGTTGCAGATAGAATCTTGTGCGGACCAGCGCTGTACAGAATCAAGCTACCAAACGATGATTTCCGGACGTAAGAAGGACTTGGCCGTCGTGTCCGCGTGTCTCGTGGTGGGAATGTTTGTGGGTCAACATTTTCTAAAGACCAGTCAATCACCACCCCTCGTGACGAGCCGACGGGACACGTGGAAGAGTATCTTTGACGAGCCCCTCAGTCCAGACACGACGGACTGTCTCAGGCTGTTCGACAAGCCGGAGTCGGACAAAGACTTCTTCACGGCCACGTACCTTCAGCAACGTCGTCGATTTGAAGCGAATCTCAAACGTATATCTGACGGTGAAAAAGAGAAGGGAAATAAAAACACACACGTTGGAGGCAGCAGTGGAGGGGCTAAACACCAGTCTCGCCTGTACCACTGGCTGGCCGGCCGACCGTGGGTGAACACTATCTGTGAGACAGGCTTCAATGCCGGGCACAGCACACTGCAATGGCTGACCGGAAGTGACCACACGAAGGTGTATTCGTTCGACATCGCCTCGCACTATTACACACGTCCCATGGCCGACTACATAAACCGCACCTTTCCCGGACGTTTTCATCTGACCATTGGCGACTCTCTCCAGACAGTGCCGCGGTTTGCCGCTAGTCGTCGTGACGTCAAATGTGACGTCATAGTGGTCGATGGCGGGCACAGTCACGACGTGGCTCTAGGAGATCTACGGAATTTTCGAGATCTCGCGAACATTGAACGAAATGTGCTCGTTGTGGACGATAAAGATATCCATGGGATTAAATTGGCGTGGAAAGAAACGCTAACGGCCGGGCTCGCTGCCGAAAGATTCGCTTGCAATGATGGAAGCAGACGGTCGCGAGCCTACGCCATTGGATATTACGTGTAGGTTTACATGTCATTGTCTTTCTGTTTCTGTTATGTTGTAATGCAAAACCCCTACTGGGGCATCACGCACTAATGTGGATGGTCGGATTCAGGATGGCTGGCTTCATGTTATTTGGAAGTGGAATAAGAGTATTTGTGCTTGGGAATATGGGATTAGGGTGGGGTGGATAGGGAAAAGTACAAGTCAATGATAGGGAGGGTGGGCTGTGGTAGGGATGGGGTGTGGAGGGGGACAGGGGTGGTGGTGTGTATTACTTATTTGAGATACATGAAGGGTGCAATTGTCAGGTTAATGTCCCTTGAAGGTGTCGAGACTGTTGTGGGCAAATACATTAGAAGGAAGTCTGTTACACTGGGCTATTGTTCGTGGAAAGAAGCTGTATTTGTAGTAGTTGTGGGAGGTTGATATTTGTCTGAATTTGTGTGGGTGGTTGGATCTTGTTTGGCTGTGTCCGGGCAATACGTATTGAGGTATAAGAGATTGTTTGTTATTTTATACATGGTGGTAACTCTGGCCAAGGTGGATCCAGATGTTTCCCAGCTGTAATTATGGACCACGAATCGATCCATCTTTTCTAGTGTTACCTGTCAGACACGTACTAACATGTTGTATTGTCTTCTCCTTTCAACTCATGCCCATGTACGTGTACCTGACATTGGCAGGGTCTATGTTTTTGGTGTATCTTTTAGTTGACCGTATGTTATTAGCGGCATTTGTAACACGAAATCTACGGGCGGATAAGACAGTCGATTGTTGGGCATACAACGGCCAAGTAGTCACCAGACACTGCCATAAAGATCATAAATTCGCAGGAACTCAGTGCGCGACCGAACGCTAAATAGATGTGTCATCCATAAAGTCTACTGTTACATCATTAGTATATATATATATATATATATATATATATATATATATATATATATATATATACGTGCGACACAACAGCCACAAAAAAGGTCATTACTCACTTGCTGTAACTGATCATTAGTTGATGTAGTGTAGGATAAACAATGGTATTTTACCTGCCTACGACATTGTTTACCTGACATTACAGCAACTAATGATCATTGCTATTAGCTATCAATATTCACAATATGAGAGATGACTGGAAAGTCTTAATATATCAGCGGAACCACAACAATTATGAATTACCCATCACAATGTTGGTAGAAAGGGGTATGTTTCAGCACGCACGCACGCACGCACGCACGCAAGCACACACAGAGAATACCGTTGTGATTATGATTTAAACCGTTCCTTGTGGATATTACATATGTGGATTACATATATTGCCATGTGATACAGTGTCGACATTCTATATTGCTAACTAGCAGAGTCAAACCGGCACGCATACGGAAGACTAAAAGTATTATCATGATGCATAAATGTTAGCGTCACTCTACTGTGAATATAATTATGCAGATAACCCATTTCTCGTTAATCAAAACATAACTTGGGAACGTATTTGATATGTAATGAATAGATGCACTTGTGATTTGCGTCGATATAAATCGTAGGTAAGCATTGTATTTATTAATAAAATAAAATAACTAATAGGTTTTAATGCACCTTTTTATTATCTTAAATTATGAATTATCGTATATCAATGCGATATATATTATTCACTGTATGATGTACTGTGTTATGTATCCGCGTTTAAAAATAATGCCATGTTTAATTTTATGAAGGAGAAAACGTCGGCGATGTGTGCGCCATATTGTTGCCGAACTTCCGCTATTCATACCATGAATCTGCATAAGTCAACATTAATAATTATAGTTATGCGTGTTAACATGTTTGATGTATCATATGATATAGCATAACATATAAGCAGAATTTTAATGTAATGCTACAACATAAATCACGTCAGATATATCAGCTTACGTGTCTTACAAATTGACACCACAATTTCACCAGCTAAGGCTGGACATTGGTTTATAAGCAAATAAAATGGCTACCTTAATTGACTGAGTGTTTCGACCGCACGTGGCGGAAGAGGGTGCCAGTGACTCTCGCACTATGGAGGGTCACAACCGGTCTGACGCACCGGGGTTTGGGCCAGGTATTTCCCTCCCATAGGAACACTTCCGGCGGAAGTCGGTTAGTTGTGAGTGAGTAAGGATTTTGACCAACCTTGCCAGGTGAGCGTTATGAGGAGCAACCAATGAGGTATCTGTGGCCCCAGTAGTGCATTAGATTGAACTATAGGCTATGTACCCAGTATCTCCCACTTTCTCATTCCCTCTCATTTTTTCTTTTTCAAAGCTTTTCTTTCAAACAGACTGTTATTGTTACTCTATATTATGAATATTAATTAAATTCAAGGCTTGTATTCAAGTGTTTAAACAGCTTTTAATGTTTAACTTTAAAACGTACTTTCTGTTGTTTTAATCGTACACAACTCAGCTTCACGGTAAGCTTTAGTTAATTTGTTGCACGTACAGAAAACTATAATAATTATTAATAAAAGTTACAAAAATGCTGGAACTATTTTAAATTGTGAAAGAGTTAATAGCATATATTAAATGATAACTATTTTATTCATAGTAAATACAATCATTTTACTATTTAAATATACTACGACGTCTTTAATCGTCAATAAGTTAATACATCTAACTACAATATATTAATAAAATACATTCAATGTATAAATAACAAATAACTGCGATCATTCAATGTTAAGATACTTGTTAAACTTTGTTTGCCTTTATTTATACGTGTATATGTTATCTTAGTATAACCTTTGGTTATAATCTTCAATGAGATATTCATTAATGTTAAATTAATATTTTTTAAATAATTAAGAAACCGTAAATACAAATACAACTACCCAATCAGTTAATAAACCTTTCATACGTGTACACAACATGTCACAAAGTACCTGCATCAGTAAAACAACTATCAAAACACTATAACACAACGAAAATATCGAACATATCTTGAACTTACATATCTTCCTTTTCAATATATAAGAAGATTTTTTTTCTATTTCACCATTATTTCAAAACAATATGTAAAATAATACTCAGAACAATGCAAACATAAAAATACTGTTTTAACGCAAAAGCACTGTCAAGTTTCCCTAAACCAGTTTGTTCACTTGAATAGTTTAGGGTAATGTCGATATCCAACGCACACAAGTACGATGTAAGACCTACATGTGGGCTGTAGAAGAAGGCAGATAACATGTTTCATGCTGGCAGCGCCATACGGCCAGCGTCAGAGTTCTGCCAGGTTATCAAGTTACACAACAATCATAACTCTTGCAAAGGTGAGCGTAGAATATGTTGAGGACTACAGTAGCGATATCAATATGGTAGTAGCAAGAAGTCAAGGATGTAAGTAAGGCCCATATCCCAGTGGTGGACCATGTGCTGAACAAACCTCATGTTTCAGATTGTGCTGCTATATGGAAAATCGACATGATTGGCTGGAGAGAGAGAGATGCGAGCGCGAGAGAGGAGCGCGAGAGAGAGATGGGGGTAGTATACGTGTCTGAAGAGTGACGGTTAACGTGGCTGAAGATAGAAAGCGAGAGTGAAAGAGTAAGGGAGGGAGGTGGCGTCCACAACAGAAGATAGTAAAATGGGTGAGTGTGGCTGAAGAGAGAGAGATAGAGAAAGAAAGAGAACGAGAGAGAGGTGGGGTCCACAACAAAAAAGAATAAAGGACGTGAGCATGGCTGCATGGAGAGAAAAGCGAGAACGTGAGAAAGAGAGAGCGATAGTGTACATGAAGAAAGAGAGAGGGAGAGGGAGAGAGAAAGGCACAGAGGTTGCGTCCAAAACAGAAGAGAGTAAAGTGGGTGAGGGTGGCTGGTGAGACCGAGAGAGTGGGCGAGGGAAAGAGACGGGGATGGTTTACATGTCTGAAGAGTGACAGTGAACCTGGCTGAAGAGAGCGAGGGAGAGAGATAAATAGGAGAGAGCCAGAGAATGAGGTAGAGAGATAGATAGATTATGAATGTTTGTGAAAAGAAAGATATGAAGAATGTACAAAGATATGCTGAATGTACCTGAAAAGAAAGAGATGGTGAACAGATCTAAAGTAAATGACATTGTGAATGCGGCAGTGATGGCACATATTATGAATATGGATTTATTAACTTGGCTTAAACCATCTGCTGACTTGTGAAACCGTCCATATGCACGAACCTGTAAGTATGCATGGTTTTTTTAGTGCATATGTATGTTGCTTCGTGCTACTAAGGTTTTATCACACAGCAGTGTGGCATTATATGGTATGTGTTTAATAATCTTTTTTATATCTACAAGGTAATGTTTTGCCATTTATGGAATGTTTTGACAATTATGTTTCAGTCAATTTGAATCTTTCTTCCAAGGGAGTGGAAATATTTGTGTAAATAGCAGGTGAACATTCACAGCGGAGAGATTAGAGAATAAATATAAAACGAATTATAATATGTTACGCTTGATCTAATTTCTTTCTTACTCTATGCTACATATAAATAACAAATATCCATATAAATGAAACCATGGTCATATATTCTTAAATCCTCTCCAACTTTATGTATAACTGATCTATGTATAAATTCTAACTTCACTACACCTGCCAACTCTTCTAGCTGTCCAGATATGCATTTGTGTTTACACCCTGACTATTGCCAGAGCTGCTCTGGCAATAAGCGCGAAAAAATTCTTATTGTCAGAGCGACTTAGTAATTGTTTCAGATACAGATAACGCCCTGGTATCGTTTTTGACTGATTTAGGTATAGCTGCTCTGGCAATAAGGGCGAAAACAATTCTTATTGCCAGAGCAGAAACCGACGCGCCCCTAGCGGATTTGCATGGCAAATCTCAGAGCAGCTCTGGCAATAAGGGCGGAAAAAATTCTTATTGCCATAGCAGAAATGGATTGATGGTGATGTGCATGCAAGTTGGCGATATGTTTAGGTTGGCGGTATGTATGTATGTATGTATGTATGTATGTATGTATGTATGTATGTATGTATGTATGTATGTATGTATGTATGTATGTATGTATGTATGTAGGTATATATGCATGTGTGTATGCATGTATGCATGTATGCATGTATGTAGGTATATATGCATGTGTGTATGCATGTATGTGTGTATGTGTGTATGTATGTATGTGTGTGTGTGTATGTATGTGTATGTATGTGTGTATGTATGTATGTATGTATGCATGTATGTATGCATGTATGCATGTATGTATGTATGCATGCATGTATGCATGTATGTATGTATGCATGTATGTATGTTTCTATGTATGTATGTAATGTATGTATGTATGTATGTATGTATGTATGTATGTATGTATAGTGGCTGCCTTTGTAGCAACCCACATCACTCTTTTTTGATAATCGTTCAAATAAGCCATCCATGTAAGATTATGGATAAATGACTAGGAGACAGGATTTCTTCCTGTCTTGCTCTGTTATGTGCAGTGACCTGGTATGCCATACCAGAGCTTCATCTCAATGAATGGAATTGTTTGCTTGTTGTCAGTATACATACCTATCAGTATTAATACCAGAGGTGAGGGAAGTTATTATTTGGCCAACTTTGGAAGGGGTACACTACATGTCAATTTCTTTCAGTATAGTTTTTTGTGAAAGAAGCACAGCAGAATATATTGTCTTTTTCGGAACATATTCTTGAACACATGATCACAACATGTACTCCATGAAGATATAATGTGTGCATTAATATTGTTATATAAAATTAATATATTTAAAACTGTGAAACATAATTAATATCAAGCGCAAACAGTATTTATGCAGGCTGTAGATACAATATATTGTATTGCTAACAAGCGTACAACCAACAATATATCATAAAAGTATACATAACTTGAGTTGCATTTACAGAAAATAAATAATATTGAAACTATAGCCAGAGGTAATACCGTTCAGGGTCTATTGTATTATTGATACAGCCCCTATAACCAGTGCCACTGCAATTAATCAAGGTGCCATGTCAACAACAATAGCTGGCTGTGCTTAAGACTGGCTTCTCGTGGAATCTATAAATATCCACAGGAGGTTGTGTTCGGACAGGAGCTAACAGAGGTCAGAGCACGATTACGCTTCCTGATCTGACCCATACCAATGTATACCAATACCTTTAATAATTGTATTATTGGAAAGGAGTATAATACAGCAGATATACTAGTTGATTAAGTAGTATGATATATGTTCAGTGTATGACGCATGCTGTTAATCAGTGTAGTTGGCGTAGTGATTTCATCCATTTTTTACGTTACCCTGTGAATGCTGCAAAAACATGCAAAATTTTGACAATATTGACGTGCAACCCACATGCGTGCATTTTAGTAGAACCAGAGGTGGTGTATTTTTAAAGACGTTTGATGACTATATATCTGATATGACTGCAGTAACTGTGTATACATTTAAGCATTTTCTTAGGTACAGTTTCCTTGCAAGGGCCACCCCTTATAATAGTATGACAAAACGTTAACAGGCTGCCAAGTGGAAAATCCACTGCATGGATGCTTTGAGAAGTCACAAGGAGTGAATGTTTTGAGACGTCACAAGGAGTGAATGCTTTGAGACGTCACAAGGACTGAATGTTTTGAGAAGTCACAAGGAGTGAATGCTTTGAGAAGTCACAAGGAGTGAATGTTTTGAGAAGTCACAAGGAGTGAATGCTTTGAGACGTCACAAGGAGTGAATGCTTTGAGACGTCACAAGGACTGAATGTTTTGAGAAGTCACAAGGAGTGAATGCTTTGAGAAGTCACAAGGACTGAATGTTTTGAGAAGTCACAAGGAGTGAATGCTTTGAGAAGTCACAAGGAGTGAATGTTTTGAGAAGTCACAAGGAGTGAATGTTTTGAGAAGTCACAAGGTGTGAATGTTTTGAGAAGTCACAAGGAGTGAATGTTTTGAGAAGTCACAAGGAGTGAATGTTTTGAGAAGTCACAAGGAGTGAATGTTTTGAGAAGTCACAAGGTGTGAATGTTTTGAGAAGTCACAAGGTGTGAACGTTTTGAGAAGTCACAAGGTGTGAACGTTTTGAGAAGTCACAAGGAGTGAATGTTTTGAGAAGTCACAAGGAGTGAATGCTTTGAGAAGTCACAAGGAGTGAATGCTATGAGAAGTCACAAGGAGTGAATGCTATGAGAAGTCACAAGGTGTGAATGCTATGAGAAGTCACAAGGAGTGAATGCTATGAGAAGTCACAAGGAGTGAATGCTATGAGAAGTCACAAGGAGTGAATGCTATGAGAAGTCACAAGGAGTGAATGCTATGAGAAGTCACAAGGAGTGAATGCTATGAGAAGTCACAAGGAGTGAATGCTATGAGAAGTCACAAGGAGTGAATGCTATGAGAAGTCACAAGGTGTGAATGCTATGAGAAGTCACAAGGTGTGAATGTTTTGAGAAGTCACAAGGAGTGAATGTTTTGAGAAGTCACAAGGAGTGAATGTTTTGAGAAGTCACAAGGAGTGAATGTTTTGAGAAGTCACAAGGTGTGAATGTTTTGAGAAGTCACAAGGTGTGAACGTTTTGAGAAGTCACAAGGAGTGAATGCTATGAGAAGTCACAAGGTGTGAATGCTATGAGAAGTCACAAGGAGTGAATGCTATGAGAAGTCACAAGGAGTGAATGCTATGAGAAGTCACAAGGTGTGAATGCTATGAGAAGTCACAAGGAGTGAATGCTATGAGAAGTCACAAGGAGTGAATGCTATGAGAAGTCACAAGGAGTGAATGCTATGAGAAGTCACAAGGAGTGAATGCTATGAGAAGTCACAAGGAGTGAATGCTATGAGAAGTCACAAGGTGTAAATGCTGCATGTCCTGATTGTATTTCAGCCATCATTTCATTCTCCATCTTCTCTTAGACCCTGCCTCCTGCTGTCCACCCTTGCTGTGCTCTGGTAACAGCCCAGAGGGCAATTGGCAAGTGTGCTCTATTTAGTTCCATCTCTGGGTCTGTGTAGCCACTGGGGTGTCGAGTCTGGCTGATCAGTCTTCATTACTGATAGTGTTGGGCCAAAACATCTCACCAGATTCAATTAATAAGATTATCAGAACTTATATTACACAAGAATTACATGTGGACACTGTGATTACAAGCACCTGTTTTACCCTACCAAAACATACGTTCCGGCAGTGACTGGCACTTCCTTAACAGATGACACCCCATTGCATCCAAACATGGCATGTGTAGTATTTTTATTACAAAGGAATCATTACGAGAGTGTGAGAATACAAACTGCTACCATGACCGACACAGAAGGTATTAATCAGCTATAGAATCGTATCGTCAAATCAGCCAAGCACGCAACGTTTATTCTACCTAATTCGTCTCATTCGACTTACGATAATGCGGCTCTGGCGATGCCTGTTCTAAATTATGACTTTATTTACTACGTCTTCATTTCCGAATTACTAAATACAGTGGTTGATTGGGTGAGGTGCTGATGAAACACTGGTAGATCACCCCGTGTTTTCTTGGCAATAACTATATCCACTTCTATTACCAACGACACGATTCCATCATCGCTGATCCGTGGCGAGAATGCTATCGTCAGTGTCAAGGTCACGCGTCACCGAATGACCTGTGTGACCATAATAAATATCTACCGGAGCGCCACCTAGCTGATAAATGCAGTTTGACATGTGTGTGCCTGTGAAAAGTGCATTCACGGATAATTCCCGATGAAGACCAAGATGGCTGCGATACGACACAACACGAGCCGAGATTTCAGACGCCACCTGGTGTGAACCACTTGAACACTGGCAGTGACTACAGTCGTCATAGCAACGGTGAGATGTTTGCATTTGTCGTAGCAACAGTGATGTCTGCGAAAGAGTTACGCTGCAACGAAATGCATTCTCCGGTGCTCCACGACGCTGTCACATGTGCTGCCCTCTAGTGTACCGAAAATACACCGTGAGACCTCAGTGGATGTCGGCCGGACTGGACCGCTCTGAGCCACTGTCAGAGTATCCTTCAGATGGAGTTGCGCGCACTGACGTCAGATCTGACGCGATGCTCGATTGACGCGACATGACAGCATGCTGCATCATCACCTGGTGATGGGCATTGCCTGTCGCCATGGCAACCTCGAGGTCGGTGGGGTCATAGCTGCCACTGGGCAGTGGGACGGCGAGGGGCGACTGAACGTCACTCAGCATCAGGTGTGATGTCCCCCTGAAACACACCCCTCTGTCACATCAACAGTCTTCATGATGGGTCACTCACCCACTCACTCACTCACCCACCCAACCACTCATTCACTCAACCACTCACCAGCCCACCCACCCACTCACTCACTCACTCATGTCAGCCACTTACTCATGTCCAATCAAACATTATTGGGGTCAACTATCTGTCTCGAAGCAAGACTGACAACGTAATTGAAATATGCTTTTTTACTCCTCAAAATGTTACCTGTCCAACCACTTTTTTACTAGTACAAAATGATGGAGAAAGAATGTTACCAATGGACCTCATGGGGTGAGATCTAATGAATGGTCCCTGCAGCCTGAGACAGAGAGACCACAAGGTCCAAGGAGGGTGGAGGTAAGTGAAAGTTACATTTATTGATGGTATAGCTATATCATCATTTTGAACCAGTCTTACATCCACCACAGCTTGATAACATTTGTGACAGTATAAATAATTAATAAAATAATTATTGATAGGACAGCAACAATAACACATTATTATCTGTCAGGTGGACATTCACCTGGAGACATTAATAGTGCCATTAAAACACCGCGGATTAATTTACTAATCCCAGGCATTAATAAAAGAAAGAAAAAATAGTACATAAAACCGAGATGAAATGATTAAAACATTTAAAAGTAAACATGTGTAAGTGTACACAACTCACTGGGAGGACGGTGTGGGCGTCGACGCGGAGACAATGGACGTGCCGATACCCGTGTGTGTGCTCGGCCCAGCCATCACCGACGATGACGCAGTGACACTCGCCAACTCTGACAGACACAGGTATTTATTATCACCAACGATGACGCACTGACACTCGCCAACTCTGACTGTTTATTTACCCAACTGTACAACAATGCACTATGACAATGTAAGTTCTCACAGCGCATTGTCCACACTTTATATCCTGACAGCCATGTTCTATCACACAACAGGAAAACATTCAGCCAGGCTGCTATTAATACACAACTGTTCATACACAAAGAAACAACTGAGTGAACTGGAACAATGTAGAGTGAACAAAGAGCGAACTGGAGCAGTGTAGAGTGAACAAAGAGTGAACTGGAGCAGTGTAGAGTGAGCAAAGAGTGAACTGGAGCAATGTAGAGTGAACAAAGAGTGAACTGGAGCAGTGTAGAGTGAACAAAGAGTGAACTGGAGCAATGTAGAGTGAACAAAGAGTGAACTGGAGCAGTGTAGAGTGAACTGGAGCAGTGTAGAGTGAACAAAGAGCAAACTGGAGCAGTGTAGAGTGAACAAAGAGCGAACTGGAGCAGTGTAGAGTGAACAAAGAGCGAACTGGAGCAGTGTAGAGTGAAAAAGAGCGAACTGGAGCAGTGTAGAGTGAACAAAGAGCGAACTGGAGCAGTGTAGAGTGAACAAAGAGCGAACTGGAGCAGTGTAGAGTGAACAAAGAGTGAACTGGAGCAGTGTAGAGTGAACAAAGAGTGAACTGGTGCAGTGTAGAGTGAACAAAGAGTGAACTGGAGCAAGTAGAGTTAACAAAGAGTGAACTGGAGCAGTGTAGAGTGAACAAAGAGTGAATTGGAGCAGTGTAGAGTGAACAAAGAGTGAATTGGAGCAGTGTATAGTGAACAAAGAGTGAACTGGAGCAGTGTAGAGTGAACAAAGAGTGAATTGGAGCAGTGTAGAGTGAACAAAGAGTGAACTGGAGCAGTGTAGAGTGTACAAAGAGCGAACTGGAGCAGTGTAGAGTGAACAAAGAGCGAACTGGAGCAGTGTAGAGTGAACAAAGAGCGAAGTGGAGCAGTGTAGAGTGAACAAAGAGTGAACTGGAGCAGTGTAGAGTGAACAAAGAGTGAACTGGAGCAGTGTAGAGTGAACAAAGAGTGAACTGGAGCAGTGTAGAGTGAACAAAGAGTGAACTGGAGCAGTGTAGAGTGAACAAAGAGTGAACTGGAGCAGTGTAGAGTGAACAAAGAGTGAACTGGAGCAGTGTAGAGTGAACAAAGAGTGAACTGGAGCAGTGTAGAGTGAAAAAAGAGCGAACTGAAGCAGTGTAGAGTGAAAAAAGAGCGAACTGGAGCAGTGTAGAATGAAAAAAGAGCGAACTGGAGCAGTGTACTGAAAAAAGAGCGAACTGGAGCAGTGTAGAGTTAAAAATAGAGCGAACTGGAGCAGTGTAGAGTGAACAAAGAGCGAACTGGAGCAGTGTAGAGTGAACAAAGAGTGAACTGGAGCAGTGTAGAGTGAACAAAGAGCGAACTGGAGCAGTGTAGAGTGAACAAAGAGCGAACTGGAGCAGTGTAGAGTGAACAAAGAGCGAACTGGAGCAGTGTAGAGTGAACAAAGAGCGAACTGGAGCAGTGTAGAGTGAACAAAGAGCGAACTGGAGCAGTGTAGAGTGAACAATGAGTGAACTGGAGCAGTGTAGAGTGAACAAAGAGTCAACTGGAGCAGTGTAGAGTGAACAAAGAGTCAACTGGAGCAGTGTAGAGTGAACAAAGAGTCAACTGGAGCAGTGTAGAGTGAACAAAGAGTCAACTGGAGCAGTGTAGAGTGAACAAAGTTGACACTGTGACGTTCAGATGACACATTTAGTGTTGGAACCTTTGCCTTGACAACATGATTCCAACACTTGAGCATCAGGGCAGTTCCGTGACATTGGCTGTTTGCCCCATTAAAATCACCACCAACACCCCACCCCTGTACTCACCCCTGACGTAGGGTTTGAGGGCGTCAGGTACCATCTTGACCGCCCTGTGGAGGTCGCCCTGGGAGCAGCGCCCCTTCTCCAGGCCGTACGCCATACCCATGCGCTTCAACACTTCGATGTCGTCGTGGATTTCAAACGTGTTGTCAAAGTTGAATAAATATTCGTACCTGGAGAAACAAACGACTGTCTACATCGTCACGTCTTCTACAACGAACCAACTTAATCATATATGATTTCAGTGTAGGCCAACCAAAATTAGCTGGACTTACAAGGGCCAATCCTTTTATAACACTTGCCATTCTAGAGTTGTATACTCACATTCAATTATAACACTCAAGTTTCGCTGAATAAACTATGCATATCCTCATAACTACTTTAACTACCGGTAGGCTTTTTCTATGTTGTTTATACACAAATCTTGAATGAGACTGTCAGATGCTCAACAAAGAGAACAAAAATAAAAAAAATTATGTATTTAGGTAGTTAAACATTTCTCCAAAAAAATCAGATAATAAATCACAGACTGGATATATATATATATATATATATATATATATACATATATATATGAATTATATTGATACCTTTAAAATATATGAATTATATTGATACCTGCAAAAATCGACACAGTGAGAAATGTAGATACTTGCTAGTTGGAAATAAGAACAATTACTGTTCACTCAGCTGTATAAATGAGTACCTGGCTATAGACAGTGGTGGATATGTGTACAAGCAGCCTTAGCGCATTAATTGTAGCATATGGCTGGATGCTTCCCAGAGAAGCCGAGATGGTGTCTGAGTGAACAGGTCTGTCAGGGAAGTAAAGTGTAAAACGCTTTGAACGGTCCTGAGGACTGGATATTGCGCTATATAAGAAGTTGCCTTTACTGTCCGAACACTAAGAAACAATATTTCTCAACATGTGACCGAAAAGGTACTAAATAATTTTGCTTTTGTAGAATGTCTTAAAACAGTGTCCAAATATAGTCGCTATAACACCCTGTCTGTAGACTAGACAGACTGTCTGTAACACCCTGTCTGTACACTAGACAGACGTACTTGTCATTTGATATGCTGCAGTCAATGACAGTCTTCTTGCTGGTGTTGACGACTATAAAAGGCAGTTGTATGGCGGAGTTGGACAGCGGCGTTCCTTCCCTCTCCTCCCTCCCCTTGTTCCGCTCAACCAGGTTCTTAAATGCAATTTGCTGCAACACACGAAATACATTCACTTTATAACACACAAAATAAAAGTAAATTGTTCTGTTGCCTGCTCTAGGGTCATATTGCCTGCTCTAGGGTCATATTGCCTGCTCTAGGGTCATATTGCCTGCTCTAGGGTCCTTATATTGCCTGCTCTATGGTCCTTAGAATTGCTAAAAAGCACTTTATATTTTAGCCACTGTCACGAGTGTTCAATCAAACACCATCTCAATTTATCTGGGAAGTTTTCAGCCATGCTACAATTACTACACATTACTCTTGCACAAACATCCCCCACTGTACACAGCCAGGTACTCACTCGTAGAGCTGAGTGAACTTGTGCAACGACTGAATAAATTTGAGTCCAGAATCTCTTGAGAGGGCAAAGCTCTAGCAGTCCCCACTGGTGGATATTTATGTACAGACAATGCCTGAGCATTAACTGCAGACTTTGTCCTGTGGCTGAATGCTTCCCAAAGATATCGATATTCACGTGAACCGGTCAGCCAGGGAGTAAAGTGTACTGTGTCCGAGCACTTATAAATTCACGTGTTCAATACAGAAAATAATAGCACATTTTACTGGCATCAAATATAAAATGTAAACAAGCAACAAATAAATGTTGTAAAAAAAATGTATATCTTTAATCTGTTGACACTGAAATAGGTGACGCTCTTTTTTCCTACATCCATATGTATAAAAAAATATTAATTAAGGCCACAAATGACCACCACAACCTATTGCCCTCTGACCTACTTGTAGAATGAGCTCTTGAAGCTGCTGTGTCTTGTGATTAATTCTCTCCAGGCGGCGCTGTTTTTCAACCTGGCCAATCAAAACAGTTGTGGATAAAATTAAACAGACATCAATTCCAAGGCACATTTATGATGCGTACCAGTCACTATTTATCACGGGATTTCATGTTTGGTTTACAAGATCTCTGTACTACAGATATACAGGTGGGTAAACTGTTGGTGCATTCAGACATCAATGATAAAATTTTATAAAAGTATCAACTGTAGCCACTTACAACATTGCACAAGATTTAACAAGGCCACCTACAACATTGAACAAGACTTAACAAGGCCACCTACAACATTTAACAAGATTTAACAAGGCCACCTACAACATTGAACAAGACTTAACAAGGCCACCTATAACATTTAACAAGACTTAACAAGGCCACCTACAACATTGAACAAGACTTAACAAGGCCACCTACAACATTGAACAAGATTTAACAAGGCCACCTACAACATTGAACAAGACTTAACAAGGCCACCTATAACATTTAACAAGACTTAACAAGGCCACCTACAACATTTAACAAGATTTAACAAGGTCACCTACAACATTTAACAAGATTTAACAAGGCCACCTACAACATACACCATGTCTTCTAATGTTGACAGCTGAGGTCTGTCAGTATGAAATAACTAAATTCTAAGCTATCAAAAAATTCAAAGACAAACGATGTTGTCTTATCTGGTTACCCATTATGCCATTGGCAGGGCCTTACACTGGATTTGGAGGTCTTCAGGATTGTTCTCTGCAGTGGATTATACTGATGTTTCTTTTGAGATAGTCCCACCTTGCTAATCTACACAGCTGTGGTGTGTAGTTCCACCTTGCTGATCTACACAGCTGTGGTGTGTAGTTCCACCTTGCTGATCTACACAGCTGTGGTGTGTAGTTCCACCTTGCTGATCTACACAGCTGTGGTGTGTAGTTCCACCTTGCTGATCTACACAGCTGTGGTGTGTAGTTCCACCTTGCTGATCTACACAGCTGTGGTGTGTAGTTCCACCTTGCTGATCTACACAGCTGTGGTGTGTAGTTCCACCTTGCTGATCTACACAGCTGTGGTGTGTAGTTCCACCTTGCTGATCTACACAGCTGTGGTGTGTAGTTCCACCTTGCTAATCTACACAGCTGTGGTGTGTAGTTCCACCTTGCTGATCTACACAGCTGTGGTGTGTAGTTCCACCTTGCTGATCTACACAGCTGTGGTGTGTAGTTCCACCTTGCTGATCTACACAGCTGTGGTGTATAGTTCCACCTTGCTGATCTACACAGCTGTGGTGTGTAGTTCCACCTTGCTGATCTACACAGCTGTGGTGTGTAGTTCCACCTTGCTGATCTACACAGCTGTGGTGTGTAGTTCCACCTTGCTGATCTACACAGCTGTGGTGTATAGTTCCACCTTGCTGATCTATACAGCTGTGGTGTGTAGTTCCACCTTGCTGATCTACACAGCTGTGGTGTGTATCCCACCTTGCTGATCTACACAGCTGTGGTGTGTGTCCCACCTTGCTGATCTACACAGCTGTGGTGTGTAGTTCCACCTTGCTGATCTACACAGCTGTGGTGTGTAGTTCCACCTTGCTGATCTACACAGCTGTGGTGTGTAGTTCCACCTTGCTGATCTACACAGCTGTGGTGTGTAGTCCACCTTGCTGATCTACACAGCTGTGGTGTGTAGTTCCACCTTGCTGATCTACACAGCTGTGGTGTGTAGTTCCACCTTGCTGATCTACACAGCTGTGGTGTGTAGATCCACCTTGCTGATCTACACAGCTGTGGTGTGTAGTTCCACCTTGCTGATCTACACAGCTGTGGTGTATAGTTCCACCTTGCTGATCTATACAGCTGTGGTGTGTAGATCCACCTTGCTGATCTACACAGCTGTGGTGTGTAGTTCCACCTTGCTGATCTACACAGCTGTGGTGTATAGTTCCACCTTGCTGATCTATACAGCGGTGGTGTGTAGATCCACCTTGCTGATCTACACAGCTGTGGTGTGTATCCCACCTTGCTTATCTACAGAGATGTGGTGTGGATCCCACCTTGCTGATCAACACAGCTGTGGTGTGTAGTTCCACCTTGCTGATCTACATAGCTGTGGTGTGTAGTTCCACCTTGCTGATCTACACAGCTGTGGTGTGTTGTTCCACCTTGCTGATCTACACAGCTGTGGTGTGTAGATCCACCTTGCTGATCTACATAGCTGTGGTGTGTTGTTCCACCTTGCTGATCTACACAGCTGTGGTGTGTAGATCCACCTTGCTGATCTACACAGCTGTGGTGTGTAGATCCACCTTGCTGATCTACACAGCTGTGGTGTGTAGTTCCACCTTGCTGATCTACACAGCTGTGGTGTGTTTATATAAATACAGATAAGCACTGCTAGGACAAGTAGAATCAAATACAGTAAAGAAATAAAACAGACAACTGACAGCGAGACATAACCAGGGATGAAATAAATAATACTAAACAAAAAATTTCCCCAGATACACGTGAATAAAGTGTCTTTAAAAATGGACGATTGAAGCGCCACCTACGTCTAGGTTCTGGCACTCCTGTGCGGAGTTGGTGGGCAGGCCAATCCACTTGATCTCTTTCTTCTCCTTTGAGATGATGTTCATGGCCATGAGCACGTTGAGGGCGTCGTACACGCGCCGCCGGATGTTCTTCTGGTCATAGGACTGCAAGCAGAGACACCTGGTGTCTTAGACGGAAACTAACAACATGCAGAGACACCTGGTGTCTTAGACGGAAAGTAACAAACAACAATCAGAGACACCTGGTGTCTTTAGAGGGAAACTAACAAACAACAATCAGAGACACCTGGTGTCTTACAGGGAAACAAACAACAAGCAGAGACACCTGGTGTCTTAGACGGAAACTAACAACAAGCAGAGACACCTGGTGTCTTAGACGGAAACTAACAACAAGCAGAGACACCTGGTGTCTTAGACGGAAAGTAACAAACAACAATCAGAGACACCTGGTGTCTTTAGAGGGAAACTAACAAACAACAATCAGAGACATCTGGTGTCTTAGAGGGAAACTAACAAACAACAAGCAGAGACACCTGGTGTTTTAGAGGAAACAAACAACAAGCAGAGACACCTGGTGTCTTAGAGGGAAACAAACAACAAGCAGAGACACCTGTTGTCTTAGAGGGAAATAACCAGCATCTATTTAAGCCTGTGCATCAAAGATTTAACAAACAAACAACAAACAAAGATAACTCGTGTGTTTAGAGGGAGACAGATGGTATCCGTTCAGCCTGTGCATCTAAGAATTAAAAATATGGACACTTCACAAATACAATAAAAATTATGATGCCCACAGTGTAAATAGAACAACCTTTTTGAAGATACACAATTTAAACTGCGCAGAGAAAATACAAAATCTGACGTCCCCACTATGTATATGGCAGTACAACAGTTGTTACTAGTTGTTAGCTTGTTGATAGACACATCGCAGCAGTTCTTCATAGGCTTTATTCTGTTAATTAATACAATGTTCATGAATAAGACTACAATAAATGGTCTGAAGGTCGACTGGCCACCAAATTGTGTGTAGCTACTTTATTAAGCATGTAACAATGTTTACAATTTGGAAGTGTTCAACTGGTATACAAAATAACAAGTTTAAATCGAACTTTACTGGTTAGACTGCCCAAGGACCACCAAGTGAACCGCCAGACCCTTTTAAAACGGGCCTACCCCTACCCCTACCCCCTCCTCCCTTCACACACTTGTCTCCTATGTTTGTATACAGCCAGAGCTTCTCTTATACATCTTACAAAACAACAATTTGCAAATAAATTATAAGAAAACACATGGGTCACATGACCGAGATCACATGACCGTCCGTTGACTGTGTGGACATCTTACCTGGTCTGACTGCGTCATGTTGCGGGGGTCGGTGAACTCTGCAACAAGTTCGTCCGCGACCTCATTGTAAGAGGTCGTGCCCTTCTTCTGTACTTTCTCGCAGACTTTCATGGAGAAGTGCCGCAGCCCCTTGCCCCCTTTCTCACCCTTCTTGCGCTTGCTGGCAACAGATAAATCAAAACTGAGGACAACTGCTCACTAATTGTTGGTAATTTAAATACTTTTCAATGTATTTGACGCCACTGTCTTCCACAAAATCACAATACAATTACCATAAACCATTCTCATAAGCGGCTAGGCACTATTGTATTGTTGTAAATACTTCTATTTACCAAACATACAACTCCCAAAAAACGAAATGCCTAATCTCGATAGCTATTATGATGACATTTGATGCGTTGGTTTCACCAGCACGAGTCTAGGCTCCCACCAAACTTTAGGTCAATCTAACCTTCAGGTCCACAGATAAAGGTCATCAAACTTCGACCCAACCTTGATACCTGATGACCTTCCAGGTGTCATAACTCCACTTCTAGGTGACCTACAGACGTGATGTTGGTGTCATTGTAAAGCTTTTAGAATTGTCTACCTATTTAGACAATAACCCTTAACAAATTATGGCAAATACAATATGGCCAGGCGTTACTTCAACGTTTTGCGAGGTGACCTGCCAGAGGATACTGATGTAGTCAGCAGCGCCCCCTGGTGGAGGTGTGAGAGACCAAATTTACCCGTCTGAGTAGTCGGAGTCGAGGTAGTCGCCCTGCCTCTTTCTCACGACGGTCGTTGACCACTGATTGGGCGCTTCAATGGGGATGATCTGATGAGTGCTCTTCGGCGTCTGTGCCAACATCGTGTTCGCCTGCACCAGTGCTGCCCTCTGTGGTGTGCTCACCAGCTGCTGAAACAGTGGCGAGTTGAATATACCTCAACCGTGGGCTGGGACCATTCAACAGGTAAAGTGAAACCAATGTGATATATATATATATATATAAAATATATATATATATATATATATATATAATATATATATATATATTGCCTAGTACAAACTGACAAAGCAACAGCTGGGTCTTGTTTGAAATAGACGAGCAACCAACATGTGGAATCATTCAAGCACTGTAATGTTTGACATACAGAATAACACAGTAAAACACTCACTGTTTGTTTAGTAGTACTGTATTGTCAGTGGACAAAAGTCAGTGAGAAAATAGTGCCTGATTAACATCAGTTAAAAATGTTGTCCGTGCTACGAGGTGTGTGTATTTCAGCATAACCAAACTAAAGAAAATACGTGTTGTATATTCGCGTCACAGTTCTTGTCAAATGTAATTAGTGGTGCATCGGCTGAAAATGCGGCACCACATTGACTACAACACATTGACAACAACGCAATAAAGTGACGACACATCAAGCAGTGACAACAACAGCAATAAAGTGACAACACATCAACAACAACCTAGCTAAGTGACAACACATCAACAACAACCTAGACTAAGAGAGACAACACATCAACAACAACCTAGACTAAGAGAGACAACACATCAACAACAACCTAGACTAAGAGAGACAACACATCAACAACAACCTAGACTAAGAGAGACAACACATCAACAACAACCTAGACTAAGAGAGACAACACATCAACAACAACCTAGACTAAGAGAGACAACACATCAACAACAACCTAGACTAAGAGAGACAACACATCAACAACAACCTAGACTAAGAGAGACAACACATCAACAACAACCTAGACTAAGAGAGACAACACATCAACAACAACCTAGACTAAGAGAGACAACACATCAACAACAACCTAGACTAAGAGAGACAACACATCAACAACAACCTAGACTAAGAGAGACAACACATCAACAACAACCTAGACTAAGAGAAACAACACATCAACAACAACCTAGATAAGAGAGACAACACATCAACAACAACCTAGACTAAGAGAGACAACACATCAACAACAACCTAGACTAAGAGAGACAACACATCAACAACAACCTAGACTAAGAGAACAACACATCAACAACAACCTAGACTAAGAGAGACAACACATCAACAACAACCTAGACTAAGAGAGACAACACATCAACAACAACCTAGACTAAGAGAGACAACACATCAACAACAACCTAGACTAAGAGAAACAACACATCAACAACAACCTAGACTAAGAGAGACAACACATCAACAACAACCTAGACTAAGAGAGACAACACATCCAAACACTTTCTTAAAACATCAACAACATTAACACAAAACAAACAATGACAACAACAACAACGACACAAGACAACAACAACACGAGACAACAACGACACAAGACAGCATATGTCAGACGTACCATGGGAGAGCTGATGGTGGCTACGGAGGCTGGCAGGATGTGCTGCTGTGGATACTCCAGCTTCACCTTGCCAGGTGTCAACTGCTGCACTGGCATCGCAATCAGGATGCCTGGGACAACAGACAGGTGACAGTGTAATAATGACAATGACAAATGACAGTATTTGTCTACGCCATATCTCTAGCAATAAAACCATTCAGAGGCGCATTACATTTTACATGAATATACAGATTACCTAGAGACGTAGTTGTAAAATAAATACATCAGTAAAAAAAGTTCAATATAAATAAATAATATTAGTCTTAATAATACTAAAATACTAATACTGATAAATAATAGTTTATTTATTATAATATTACAATTAATAAAAAAAAAGTTAATAAATAGTAGATATTAAAAATAGTACATATTAAAAATAAATAATAGTTAACTATATTACAATACAAAAATAAATAATAATAAAATAGTCGATAAATAATACATATTAAAAAAATTCGGATATTATACAAAAATTCTTTTAAAGTGAAAACGCTCTTTTAAACAGAAATGTCTTCAATTGCTTCTTGAAAGAACTGAGGCACTCTGTGCACTTATGTGGCACGTGTGGCAAGCGGCAGATTGATTCAGAGGCGTGACCCACCACCAGGAGTGGTGACTCCGTGTTTACTGATTTATGTAGCATTATATAGCTCCATATGTATACAGTGATAGTCTATGGTGCTGTAAAATATGCGAAAATGCACAATGGAAGTAAACATAAACATTCAAAATAACATAAAATTAATTACCTGGGGTAGATAAATAGAGATAAATGTATTGTTTAATTAATAATAAATAATTATAATCTAAGTACAAACGTTCGATATATTTTGTCTTTAATTTACTCTTTAAAATGCCAACATCGTTGCAGATGCACACATCTTTGGGCATAGCTTTATGTAGAGACGGGTAAAAACGAATATGGACGGGTAGAAATATGGTGGACCGGAAAAAAAATGAAGGAGCAAACCCAATTTGGTTCTACAGAACACCCATAAAAGTAAACTGTAATAGTAAGCTTGAAGATTAGTACACATATTTCAGTGTGTTTGTAGTCCATTTCAGGTCATCAGACACATTTAAAAGTTTGTAAACTGGCTTAACAGTTAACATCCATGTGTCCACCAAAACATGTATGACTGGCAATAATTTTTTCCTGCATAAATCCATGTCTTTGGGTAATGAGTTCCACGATTTTGGTGCAGCAACTTTAGATACCGGATCTAACCCAGGCAGAACTAAATCAGTAAACGACTTAGCCAGTCACCACAGAGAGAGCTGTGTAGATATCCACCCAATTTGCACTGTAACTTCAAAACAATGGCCTCAACTTTGAACAGTAAACTGTATCGAATTAGTAACTGACTGATACAAAAATTAACTGTAAATGAGTAACTTGAGAGATATTTATCTGTCACCACATATTTTAAAAGATAATGTTATCTTAATGAAACCTTTTAAATCCTTCAACAAATACTCCATGAAACAATTCACTAATTTACAAATCTTTCCGTTTGATTAGTCTTACTTACAAGTATTTTTATTTAACCCCTTTGAATGGACTGGGGAACAAGTGGAAGTTTAACCCTTTGCCTACCAACTCTCACTGCATCATCCAGCTCTGTACTGACTAGGATGTTGAAAGGGTTAGCTAGAAACCCCCTGGTGGGCCAGTGGGGGTTGCTGCCCTTTCAGCTGTCCAGTTTTCCCACATTAATCAGAGTCAGTGTAGTCAGCCCTCCCCCAGTGGGGGTGGAAACTGAAGGGAAGGGGCATTAAGGAAGACACCCCTAATTGCATCCTCTCCCTCTTGGAAGAACAAACTATATATAGCCTGAAGCCTAATTCAACTCTCCCATAAACCAGGGCAGCAACCCCTGGGGGTGTGTACCAAAGGGAAAATTACAAATTCAATTAAAATCCTGTCTACTGTTTGTTCCCAGACAACTCAAGCACGACTTTAAAACATGGCTGAGACTGTGTAGGTCTGTCACTGAGGAAAATTATAAAAAGATGATTAGCAAATGGCTTTTGTTACACATTTTAGTGATATTTATTCTCCTGCTAGATATTTCGCAAGTTAATGATTTTTGTTCAACTAAAGGGGGGGGGGAGTTCTGAATGGAGGTCAGTCTCCCCCACACAGTAAGGGAAGAAAACTGCTATTTCACTGCAGTGCTAACGCGATGTCTGTGAAATTGTGACAAAACTAGGTCAAATTATTTGAGAAAACCCCTATAACATCACAGGGGTGTAAGTGGGACAGCACCCCTCCTGGGATGGGAAGAACAGGTGCAGGGAAAATATTGTAGAGACAGGATTGGGAACTACAACTAGACAGGAAGTCACCCACAATGCAGTGGGGCTTATGTCACTACATCTACCCATGTATATGATAGATTTCAGGACAAAACATGAAACGACACCAATTTGATTGAGATGTAAATGATTCCAAACAGAAATGTGCACAAAAAACCATCAGTTGCCATGACTTTGAATACACAAAGATGATAAAATATTCAATGGATGGACAAAAAAGGTCTTCCAAAATCTTAGACATTGCCAGCTATGTTGGCTGTCACTCACGTGTGTTTGAAGTTTATTTTATGTTCGTAATCCTACAACTTGATTGTCTTGTATGTCATTTAACATGTTCACAAATGGGACCAGCCGAACTGTTCCCCTGTGTTGAGCCATGCCTGAAATCTTTCCTACAGAATCCCCACTTGTAGTGAAACAAACGACAGCAACACTTGACGTGACGTGTCTCCTGTTATGACGATAACTAATATGTACCCGTGCAGTGACATTTTTCACGACATATTTTTTGTTTCACTCACCTTGTTTCTGTAGATACTGAGAGTCTACGGCCGTCAGAGTGCCATTGTTATCCAACAGCCCCACCTGAAACACAACCCAAGTCTTAAGACACATCTTACAATTACAGGCCCCGACTAGGACATCCACATATAGACTCATGTACAGGGTTGATCATCTCCACATACTTACATGTTCTGACCAAACTTATCCTCAGCCAAATTTTATTATTTTATTGCCATTGGCTAACACACTACTGACACACTGTATGACACTGACACACTGTATGACACCGACACACTGTATGACACTGACACACTGTATGACACTGACACACTGTATGACACTGACACACTGTATGACACTGAGCGTTGACAATCACAGCTTGCCTAGAGACCTGACACTGTCAACTATTCTGCTGGACGTGTCACTCCAAGTGTCAGACCACCAACTTCTGAAAGCTGAAGTGCATACTCAGCTGCACTGACCAGTGAGTGACCACTAGTCCACTACCTTTTCAGTCAGGTAATGATAATGTGTATTAAACTGTTAGTTTTATTGTGTCCTGTTTGTAACAGATATCATAAAAATAAGTTATTTTTCATGACACACACAGCTTTATGTAGAGACCCGTCCACCCGTCATTTGGACGGATAGAAATATGGTGGATGGGTCAAATAAATGAAGGAGCAAAAAAAGGTCTTCCAAAACCATAGATATTGTTAGTTATGCCTTGAAAGTGAGTGAAAATGGTGTCACGTGTGTTTATAGTCCATTTCAGGTCATCAGACACATTTAAAAGTTTGTGAACTGGCTTAACAGTTAACATACATGTGTCCACCAAAACATGTGTGACTGGCAATAATTTTATCCTGCATAAAGCCCTGAATTGACACACTGGTGACAATGTCCCATTGGCGGGTCATGACCGTGAGATTTTTCGGGTATTCAGGATCACTGTTAATGACCAAAATTGACTTTAAAGTGTAAACTCTTAACAACGTTTGTGAAACAGTCCCCAGGTCTACGTTGCATTGGGAGAAAATGCCATCTCACTGCTACGCCTGGCCCAGCCACCCACAGGCACTATCAATTGATTGTAACGTATATATATATATATATATATATATATATATATATATATATATATATATATATATGCAACATTTCCAGAGTCTAAGACTTCCTAACTTCAGGAAGGTGCATTTGAACTAAGCTCCCTTTCTTACAGAGTAGTTACACCTGTAATGACAGCCTTATGACAGGCTCCACAGTGGGCATGTCCCATTCCACAGGTCTACAATGACACACCCCCAGGGGCATTCCCCATTCCCTATCCCCTGATCCCATCCCCAATAAATGTAATAAAATAATAATAATAATATTTTTATTTGGCATAACACCACATCCATAATCATTCGTGGCGCTTCATAACATATTACAATTTAAAAGACATAAAAAGATATATGTATACAATAAGACAAATTCTAGTGTTTAAAAATATGAATAGGTATATAAATAAATAAAATTAGTACGATATTAAATAGCGTAGCACTATTAAATATACAAATAAATTACGTGTTAGCCATAAAAACACATAATAACCGGTCTAGTGTATAATTACATTGCAATGAGACTGATAAATGACGGTATGTGTATAATTATTATTAGTAATAACTAGTTTTGTATATGTTAAAACTGTAAAATCATAATAATCATAATAATTACGTAACAATAATGCCAATAAATAAGTGTACACAGTATAATTATGTATTGATAATATTACCAAATAATCTAGTAAAAAATGTATAATGTTCATGTCGAATTACACTAATATGCGATACGAAAAAAATTGTCTTCAGTAGACGTTTGAAGCTGGTCAGATTGTCACAAGTCTTAATGACCGTTGGTAAATTGTTCCATAGGGATGCAGCGGTGACAGTGAACAAGCAACTAAACCAAATGTAGCACTCCCCTGGCTCCAATGAGATAATCACCAGCAACTAGGTACTTACTTACTCAGTAGCACTCCAGCACTGGAGCAAGTCCAAAAGTACACACAGCACTGGTCAGACAACTACACAGCTAACAGTCCAGGCAAAAGTACTGGTCACTATGTCCAGTGAGTTGCTCTCTAACTTTCCTGCTGGCCAAAGAGAGTGTGACCAGTGCCCAGTCTTTGTCCTGTGTGTGTGACACTGTACTAGCCAGCTGCCTCCTCACAGGTCAACCCACCAAACTGGTCACGCCTCAGTGACTCTGGGTCAGGCAGATGTTCCTTTGTTTGGGGGGCATCTCAGACTACCAGGGGACATCTCAAATTGCCAGTGGGTGTATATATATATATATATATATATATATATATATATATATACACATATATATATATATATATATATATATATATATATATATATATATATATATATACACACACACTATTATCCTATCTGAAATACCCACGGTCAAACTGAACAAAAGTGACTGTCTCTCTATGAAAAAGAAAAATGAGTACATCACACTTTGGCCTGAAACCGTTCATATGTACGTGTTTCATCCTCAAACTTTAAAGGAATTGTTTTATGAACTTGGCGTATATTATGGATCCAAAATCTGAGAGAATGTTAGAAGTATAAAATATTTGTTGCAGATTAGTGATACAAAATGTGAGAACAATTTTTTTACAAAACGTGGTATTAAAAGAATAAAATATACATAATTTTACGTATCGTAGATTAAAATGAGTCCTTGTCAATGTTTATAATTATAACATAATTACCTGCATGAATCCTTTATGTCCTAATTATCCTTGCACGATATGTTTATTAAAGACGTATAGAAAAGTACACGGGGTCACGCAATGAAACTGCTTAAATGCCAAAGTAATAGGGAAATAAGCAGACACTGGTCTAGTCACAGAGCTGTGGACATTTGGAATTCCCTGCCAGAGACAATAGTCTCAACACCATCAGTGAACACAAAACGCTCAAGACACAACCAGACAAGTACTGGAAGTCAGATTGCCTGAGATCGGACTATAATACTTCAGTATGCAAATCAAAGAACACAGACAATCTCGCCTGAAGTCCAAAGAGGATATAGATGCAGCATGTAGACAACCAACCATCTGTATGATCACCCAGTCCAAATGGCTGGTGGATGGGTCGATAGATGATGTTATGTATATATCTAGTTTTCACAAAAGACATATGGTACTAAAAAGAAACCCTCATTTATGTTCGTTCACTGTGGATTTACCACGTTTTAATATAACATCTGTTACATTTTGTACAAATGCTTTCAGTTTTAATAAGCTCATATAAAGGATTATAATAATAACGATTACAATTGCAACACTTGTATAGCGCTTACATCCTTAAAAAATCAAGCTCCCATTAGCACCTGGGTTGATTTAAACTGAAATATTGTTATCTTTGCCCTTATGACTGAATTATAGTTGTGTCTGACCTAATGTACTCGCACAGAAATAGTTGCACTTTGTAATTTTGTTTTGATGTACATGTACCACCATAGCTTTATGTAGAGACCCGTCCACCCGTCATTTGGATGGGTAAAAACAAATATGTACGGGTAAAAAATATGGTGGACGGGTAAAAAAATGAAGGAGCAAAAAAGGTCTTCCAAAACCATAGATATTGTTAGTTATGCCTTGAAAGTGAGTGAAAATAGTGTCACACCGTGTGTTTGTAGTCCATTTCAGGTCATCAGACACATTTAAAAGTTTGTAAACTGGCTTAACAGTTCACATCCACCAAAACATGTGTGACTGGCAATAATTTTATCCTGCATAAAACCCTGTGTACCACACAACTTTCAGACTGAGTATTTAAAAACATAAATATACAAGTAAATTCTAAAGATTATGTGCAGTTCAGTAACAAATAACATCACCCACAGAGTCATGAACTTGGTTTCAAACGAAGGGGACGCCCTTCGGTATACTTCTAACATTTAAATGCATTAAAGAAAGCCCTTTTGAAAGTAGTATTTGGTTTTAAGTACATTATTGCTTGTTGAACAATTTTAATCAGGATCAGTGTCAGTGGAGATAATACAATTCTAGCTAAAATTATTCGTTTGGTTTATCAATAAATATATACGTATACATTTATTTATGAAGTCTGAGTGGTAAACGTGATAGCATTCATTCATATAAACATAATACATTGTTGCATGGTAACTCGTGTGTAACAGATGTGTTAACTGATTAAACTGAAATCTGGAAAAGCAACGTATTTGTATTGGAATTTGATTTGGCCGAGTTGTATTTGATCCCAAAATGTGTATTTGGATTTTGGACCCAACCACGATATCTAGCGATTGATGTTTATGTTCAGTTTCCACAGTGGTCTAGTTGCTATACCAATATAAATCAGGACTCAGGTGTCAAGAATATAAATATTATGTGCATTCATCACACGTCTCCAACAAAATTGAAAAATCTAATTTTAGGCCAATACAAACACTCCTGCCTGTAGACCATTCCTGATTACTCATGTATAAACAAAACTGTTGTATGTCCTGCCGCAGAGTTTAGACTGCCCAGGATCTAGGCGGTATACCAGTTTGAGTATTGTTATTTATTAATACTGAGTCAGGCTACATTATTTGTTGCAATTTTTGGGGTCCAACATCAGGACTTAATGAAACAATCACCACCCCAGGTAGTCTGCAATGTTTCTGTGTCACCGGGTGTTGGTTCTCTGACAATTTATAACAGTAATGTTTCCTTGAACACAAACAGAACAAGTCTAACTTTACTGAGGCAGTAGGGTAGGTGAGGTTACTGTGGCAGTAGGGTAGGTGAGGTTACTGAGGCAGTAGGGTAGGTGAGGTTACTGAGGCAGTAGGGTAGGTGAGGTTACTGAGGCAGTAGGGTAGGTGAGGTTACTGAGGCAGTAGGGTAGGTGAGGTTACTGAGGCAGTAGGGTAGGTGAGGTTACTCAGGCAGTAGGGTAGGTGAGGTTACTCAGGCAGTAGGGTAGGTGAGGTTACTGAGGCAGTAGGGTAGGTGAGGTTACTCAGGCAGTAGGATAGGTGAGGTTACTGAGGCAGTAGGGTAGGTGAGGTTACTGAGGCAGTAGGATAGGTGAGGTTACTGAGGCAGTAGGATAGGTGAGGTTACTGAGGCAGAGGATAGGTGAGGTTACTGAGGCAGTAGGATAGGTGAGGTTACTGAGGCAGTAGGATAGGTGAGGTTACTGAGGCAGTAGGGTAGGTGAGGTTACTGAGGCAGTAGGATAGGTGAGGTTACTGAGGAACAGAGGGATAGGTGAGGTTACTGAGGCAGTAGGATAGGTGAGGTTACTGAGGCAGTAGGATAGGTGAGGTTACTGAGGCAGTAGGGTAGGTGAGGTTACTGAGGCAGTAGGATAGGTGAGGTTACTGAGGCAGTAGGGTAGGTGAGGTTACTGAGGCAGTAGGTAGGTGAGGTTACTGAGGCAGTAGGGTAGGTGAGGTTACTGAGGCAGTAGGATAGGTGAGGTTACTGAGGCAGTAGGGTAGGTGAGGTTACTGAGGCAGTAGGGTAGGTGAGGTTACTGAGGCAGTAGGGTAGGTGAGGTTACTGAGGCAGTAAGGGTAGGTGAGGTTACTGAGGCAGTAGGTAGGTGAGGTTACTGAGGCAGTAGGGTAGGTGAGGTTACTGAGGCAGTAGGGTAGGTGAGGTTACTGAGGCAGTAGGATAGGTGAGGTTACTGAGGCAGTAGGGTAGGTGAGGTTACGAGGCAGTAGGGTAGGTGAGGTTACTGAGGCAGTAGGGTGAGAGTTACTGAGGCAGTAGGGTAGGTGAGGTTACTGAGGCAGTAGGGTAGGTGAGGTTACTGAGGCAGTAGGATAGGTGAGGTTACTGAGGCAGTAGGATAGGTGAGGTTACTGAGGCAGTAGGGTAGGTGAGGTTACTGAGGCAGTAGGGTAGGTGAGGTTGGATAGGTGAGGTTACTGAGGCAGTAGGATAGGTGAGGTTACTGAGACAGTAGGGTAGGTGAGGTTACTGAGGCAGTAGGATAGGTGAGGTTACTGAGGCAGTAGGGTAGGTGAGGTTACTGAGGCAGTAGGATAGGTGAGGTTACTGAGGCAGTAGGGTAGGTGAGGTTACTGAGGCAGTAGGATAGGTGAGGTTACTGAGGCAGTAGGATAGGTGAGGTTACTGAGGCAGTAGGGTAGGTGAGGTTACTGAGGCAGTAGGGTAGGTGAGGTTACTGAGGCAGTAGGATAGGTGAGGTTACTGAGGCAGAAGGGTAGGTGAGGTTACTGAGGCAGTAGGGTAGGTGAGGTTACTGAGGCAGTAGGGTAGGTGAGGTTACTGAGGCAGTAGGGTAGGTGAGGTTACTGAGGCAGTAGGGTAGGTGAGGTTACTGAGGCAGTAGGGTAGGTGAGGTTACTGAGGCAGTAGGGTAGGTGAGGTTACTGAGGCAGTAGGGTAGGTGAGGTTACTGAGGCAGTAGGGTAGTAGGATGAGGTTACTGAGGCAGTAGGGTAGGTGAGGTTACTGAGGCAGTAGGATAGGTGAGGTTACTGAGGCAGTAGGATAGGTGAGGTTACTGAGGCAGTAGGGTAGGTGAGGTTACTGTGGCAGTAGGGTAGGTGAGGTTGGATAGGTGAGGTTACTGAGGCAGTAGGATAGGTGAGGTTACTGAGACAGTAGGGTAGGCGAGGTTACTGAGGCAGTAGGGTAGGCGAGGTTACTGAGACAGTAGGGTAGGCGAGGTTACTGAGACAGTAGGGTAGGCGAGGTTACTGAGACAGTAGGATAGGTGAGGTTACTGAGGCAGTAGGATAGGTGAGGTTACTGAGGCAGTAGGGTAGGTGAGGTTACTGAGGCAGTAGGGTAGGTGAGGTTACTGAGGCAGTAGGATAGGTGAGGTTACTGAGGCAGTAGGGTAGGTGAGGTTACTGAGGCAGTAGGATAGGTGAGGTTACTGAGGCAGTAGGGTAGGTGAGGTTACTGAGGCAGTAGGGTAGGTGAGGTTACTGAGGCAGTAGGGTAGGTGAGGTTACTGAGGCAGTAGGGTAGGTGAGGTTACTGAGGCAGTAGGGTAGGTGAGGTTACTGAGGCAGTAGGATAGGTGAGGTTACTGAGGCAGTAGGGTAGGTGAGGTTACTGAGGCAGTAGGGTAGGTGAGGTCACTGAGGCAGTAGGGTAGGTGAGGTTACTGAAGAAGTAGGGTAGGTGAGGTTACTGAGGCAGTAAGGTAGGTGAGGTTACTGAGGCAGTAGGGTATGTGAGGTTACTGAGGCAGTAGGGTAGGTGAGGTTACTGAGGCAGTAGGGTAGGTGAGGTCACTGAGGCAGTAGGGTAGGTGAGGTTACTGAGGCAGTAGGGTAGGTGAGGTTACTGAGGCAGTAGGGTAGGTGAGGTTACTGAGGCAGTAGGGTAGGTGAGGTTACTGAGGCAGTAGGAGTAGGTGAGGTCACTGAGGCAGTAGGGTAGGTGAGGTTACTGAGGCAGTAGGGTAGGTGAGGTTACTGAGGCAGTAGGGTAGGTGAGGTTACTGAGGCAGTAGGGTAGGTGAGGTTACTGAGGCAGTAGGGTAGGTGAGGTTACTGAGGCAGTAGGGTAGGTGAGGTTACTGAGGCAGTAGGGTAGGTGAGGTTACTGAGGCAGTAGGGTAGGTGAGGTTACTGAGGCAGTAGGGTAGGTGAGGTTACTGAGGCAGTAGGGTAGGTGAGGTCACTGAGGCAGTAGGGTAGGTGAGGTTACTGAGGCAGTAGGGTAGGTGAGGTTACTGAGGCAGTAGGGTAGGTGAGGTTACTGAGGCAGTAGGGTAGGTGAGGTTACTGAGGCAGTAGGGTATGTGAGGTTACTGAGGCAGTAGGGTAGGTGAGGTTACTGAGGCAGTAGGGTAGGTGAGGTTACTGAGGCAGTAGGGTAGGTGAGGTTACTGAGGCAGTAGGGTAGGTGAGGTCACTGAGGCAGTAGGGTAGGTGAGGTTACTGAGGCAGTAGGGTAGGTGAGGTTACTGAAGAAGTAGGGTAGGTGAGGTTACTGAGGCAGTAGGGTAGGTGAGGTTACTGAGGCAGTAGGGTAGGTGAGGTTACTGAGGCAGTAGGGTAGGTGAGGTTACTGAGGCAGTAGGGTAGGTGAGGTTACTGAGGCAGTAGGGTAGGTGAGGTTACTGAGGCAGTAGGGTAGGTGAGGTTACTGAGGCAGTAGGGTAGGTGAGGTCACTGAGGCAGTAGGGTAGGTGAGGTTACTGAGGCAGTAGGGTGGGAGGTGAGGTTACTGAGGCAGTAGGGTAGTGAGGTTACTGAGGCAGTAGGGTATGTGAGGTTACTGAGGCAGTAGGGTAGGTGAGGTACTGAGGCAGTAGGGTAGGTGAGGTTACTGAGGCAGTAGGGTAGGTGAGGTTACTGAGGCAGTAGGGTAGGTGAGGTTACTGAGGCAGTAGGGTAGGTGAGGTTACTGAGGCAGTAGGGTAGGTGAGGTTACTGAGGCAGTAGGGTAGGTGAGGTTACTGAGGCAGTAGGATAGGTGAGGTTACTGAGGCAGTAGGGTAGGTGAGGTTACTGAGGCAGTAGGGTAGGTGAGGTTACTGAGGCAGTAGGGTAGGTGAGGTTACTGAGGCAGTAGGTAGGGTAGGAGTGGTAGGTGAGGTTACTGAGGCAGTAGGAGTAGGTGAGGTTACTGAGGCAGTAGGGTAGGTGAGGTTACTGAGGCAGTAGGGTAGGTGAGGTTACTGAGGCAGTAGGGTAGGTGAGGTTACTGAGGCAGTAGGGTAGGTGAGGTTACTGAGGCAGTAGGGTAGGTGAGGTTACTGAGGCAGTAGGGTAGGTGAGGTTACTGAGGCAGTAGGGTAGGTGAGGTTACTGAGGCAGTAGGGGGGAGTACTGAGGCAGTGGGAGGTAGGTACTGAGGCAGTAGGGTAGGTGAGGTTACTGAGGCAGTAGGGTAGGTGAGGTTACTGAGGCAGTAGGGTAGGTGAGGTTACTGAGGCAGTAGGGTAGGTGAGGTTACTGAGGCAGTAGGGTAGGTGAGGTTACTGAGGCAGTAGGGTAGGTGAGGTTACTGAGGCAGTAGGGTAGGTGAGGTTACTGAGGCAGTAGGGTAGGTGAGGTTACTGAAGAAGTAGGGTAGGTGAGGTTACTGAGGCAGTAGGGTAGGTGAGGTTACTGAAGAAGTAGGGTAGGTGAGGTCACTGAGGCAGTAGGGTAGGTGAGGTTACTGAAGAAGTAGGGTAGGTGAGGTTACTGAGGCAGTAGGGTAGGTGAGGTTACTGAGGCAGTAGGATAGGTGAGGTTACTGAAGAAGTAGGGTAGGTGAGGTTACTGAGGCAGTAGGGTAGGTGAGGTACTGAGGCAGTAGGGTAGGTGAGGTCACTGAGGCAGTAGGGTAGGTGAGGTCACTGAGGCAGTAGGGTAGGTGAGGTTACTGAGGCAGTAGGGTATGTGAGGTTACTGAGGCAGTAGGGTATGTGAGGTTACTGAGGCAGTAGGGTAGGTGAGGTCACTGAGGCAGTAGGGTAGGTGAGGTTACTGAGGCAGTAGGATAGGTGAGGTTACTGAAGAAGTAGGGTAGGTGAGGTTACTGAGGCAGTAGGGTAGGTGAGGTTACTGAGGCAGTAGGGTAGGTGAGGTCTACTGAGGCAGTAGGGTAGGTGAGGTCACTGAGGCAGTAGGTAGGTGAGGTGAGGTTACTGGGAGGCAGTAGGGTAGGTGAGGTTACTGAAGAAGTAGGGTAGGTGAGGTTACTGAGGCAGTAGGGTAGGTGAGGTTACTGAGGCAGTAGGGTAGGTGAGGTTACTGAGGCAGTAGGGTAGGTGAGGTTACTGAGGCAGTAGGGTAGGTGAGGTCACTGAGGCAGTAGGGTAGGTGAGGTTACTGAGGCAGTAGGGTAGGTGAGGTCACTGAGGCAGTAGGGTAGGTGAGGTTACTGAGGCAGTAGGGTATGTGAGGTTACTGAGGCAGTAGGGTATGTGAGGTTACTGAGGCAGTAGGGTAGGTGAGGTCACTGAGGCAGTAGGGTAGGTGAGGTTACTGAGGCAGTAGGATAGGTGAGGTTACTGAAGAAGTAGGGTAGGTGAGGTTACTGAGGCAGTAGGGTAGGTGAGGTTACTGAGGCAGTAGGATAGGTGAGGTTACTGAAGAAGTAGGGTAGGTGAGGTTACTGAGGCAGTAGGGTAGGTGAGGTCACTGAGGCAGTAGGGTAGGTGAGGTTACTGAGGCAGTAGGATAGGTGAGGTTACTGAAGAAGTAGGGTAGGTGAGGTTACTGAGGCAGTAGGGTATGTGAGGTTACTGAGGCAGTAGGGTAGGTGAGGTTACTGAGGCAGTAGGGTAGGTGAGGTCACTGAGGCAGTAGGGTAGGTGAGGTTACTGAGGCAGTAGGGTAGGTGAGGTTACTGAAGCAGTAGGGTAGGTGAGGTTACTGAGGCAGTAGGGTAGGTGAGGTTACTGAGGCAGTAGGGTAGGTGAGGTTACCGAGGCAGTAGGGTAGGTGAGGTTACTGAGGCAGTAGGGTAGGTGAGGTTACTGAGGCAGTAGGGTAGGTGAGGTTACTGAGGCAGTAGGGTAGGTGAGGTTACCTGAGGCAGTAGGGTAGGTGAGGTTACTGAGGCAGTAGGGTAGGTGAGGTTACTGAGGCAGTAGGGTAGGCTGAGCATGCACCGAATGGCCACATAGAACTATTTTAAAAACTACCTTCAAAATGGTGCATTCTGAAGGGTGTTTAACCTTATTCCGTGGGAAATAGAGAGGAAACAAATGCATAACTACAAGGTAGCAACATGTAAACATGTTTACAGCAATTCTCGGGTATTTTGAGCGAGGTCGCTTTGAAAAGTGGTCAGTTTACCTGCTTGGCGTCCGGTTCTAAGCCAACGTCTTTGTAGAACTGTCGTACGTCGTCCTTCAGCTCTGTCCCATTTGATGACGTGTGTTTCCCGGGAGTCCCACTCCCACACTTCATCCCACTCCCTTCACCTGCACAACACAAACGTCACACATATATTTTGCCCCCCATAAAATTCTAATAAGTATAAATATATGTATGTACATATGTATTGTGCAATATTAAAACCATAGAAAGAATCCGAAGACAAGCTGCCAGATTTTGTACACAAAACTATTCTAGAGAACCAGGAACAGTAAAGCAACTTCTTAAAGACCTCCAGTGGGACACCCTCCATACAAGAAGAAAAATTAAGACTTAGCATAATATACAAAATGGAACATAACCGTATAGATATCCCGCTAGATCACTATATCCAACACAACACTAGATCCTCACGTAAACATGAGTCAGTTCTTGCAAATTAGATACTCTGCAAACATATTTGGAAAGAGCTTCTTCCCAACAACAATTAAAGAATGGAATTATCTCCCCCCAAACACTGTCTTAAGTAAATCACTAAACTCGTTTCAAAATAATTTAATCCAACATTTTAACAATTAAGTCAGACGACCCACCATGCGCACTGGCGTGATGTGTCCCTAGGACATTTTTGCCAGTTACAGATACAATAAAACGACAACCCTGAAATAACAAATTAGATGAAATATTTTTTAACTGACATTTAAAAGGGAGCTGTCGTGCTGCCGGTTTTCAAAAATCTGTTTTCGGGAAATGTACGAGGTGCGGAATTGTGACGTAGGTTGTGGAAAATGTTACCAACGTTTACCAAGATCACCAGCATTCTCAGTATTATCTACACAACACGTGACTGCGCGAGATTATGTCAAAATAGCTAAAATAATCAAAACCGTGCATCCTCTAGAACTTCCATCAAATGGCAAATTTAAAGGCTTTGTTTTATGTTGTGTACTCTTTAAGATATTTTAATATTTTTGCATTGTCATAATTTGAAAGAGCATCAACCATTTGTTATTAAGGGGCAGAGTCGATGTCATCCCAGGATATGGCCTTTAATAATATTCATAATGCACAATATTGAATATGCTCAAAGGTTTGTACACTAAAAATCAACCTGCTCAATGTGTGTTATAAAACTTTTAAATAACATTCAGATAAAATGTAGAACATGTTAAATTAGTCACATTAAAACTATTAAACACTAAAAATGTATTAAACTAAACAAAGAATTGTTTTAATTATTACTCTATTTACATGCGCACTACATACTACACGAATAAATATTGATGCATGCAGTCAAAACAAATAAAACTAAAAGTAAGATATTCATTTAGGGAAATGTCCTGAACATTTTGAAATGTGATGGAATAGTAAAAATGCCAGCAATGTGATTTGAACTTGTACGTTTTAGTGCATTTTTGAACGCTGACAAACTTCGACAGCAGTTGCTACTCATTGGGCAGGGCAGTCCATAACGAAGGTTCAGCAAGTGCTACTTGCACACTGTATGGTACACCAGTGATGGAAGTGGAAGCAAAGATGTATTAAATTTCTAGTGTTTTTGCTCAATATTTATTAGTTTTATATTAATATCATTATGGAATACTGAAAAGTTATGTCAGTTGGTTATGTAACATATCGTATGGAATACTGCTTTTTATGTTTAGAAAAGTATCAAAAGTTTCAAAACTGTATAAAAAATTGTTTAACATTACACGGCACTATTTCATAAAAACTTTTAAAACATCAGAATGATTGACTCTTTATTGTAGCTGAAACATGTGTAAACATTGATATTTTAAAGGGAGGGTGCCAGCACCACTGCCCTGTTTTGGCCGAGCAGTATAGCTTTATGCAGAGATCTATACACCCATCATTTGGACAGGTAAAAACTGTTGTGGACTGGTAGAAATATGGACGGACGGATAAAAAATTAAGGAACAAGAAGAAAAACAACGTGTTCCAAAATCATAGATATTGTCAGTTTTGCGTTAGATGTGAGTGTAAATTGTGTCACACATGTGTTTTTAATCCATTTCAGATCATTTAAAAGTTTGTAAACTGGTTTAACAATTAACATGTGTCCACTAAAACGTGTGACTGGCAATAATTTGGTCCTGCATAAAGCCTTGCCGAGCAGTAATTTGTAACAGGAAGTCTGCTGTTTAGAACGTGGACAAGTTTACCATCAAAGGATTTTGCAGTTAACTGTGCTCGTCTCAGCATTATTGCCATTTGCCAATAAATTTTGTTTTGAAATTGGATGGTTTATTTACCATTAGAATGTGTTGCATTTGGAATCTTTCGAATTATAAATACATTTCCAAGTTTACTGAAGTAACAAAACACAACTTGGCAGTAAGCTTTCAACATGTATGTTGTAGTCATAAGAGCATATTATATATTTTTTTAACTATGAGCACACATGCTCTTTTTTAAATCTCCGATTGAAAGTCTATTAATACTACCTTCCCAAAAAGCTTTGCCTTTGGAAATCTGCAATATGCATTACCCATTGCTGTTAAATTATAAAACAAATAACTACTGTCAAGTTAAGAAAAACGTGTGGCTGTGTATTATCACTATCAGTTATGACAAATCACATGCCGACTTGCAGTACAAGTGTCTAGACTATGCCAAGCAAGGAACCGGTTACTTTTGGATCAGTCCTGTCATAGGCCACAAACGTCTAGAAATAAGAAACATTATTTTTCTTGCATAACTATACCCAACAGCAGTCACAAATAATAGTTATACGGTTGATTGCAAGAAAGGATAACCAGAACAAAAAGTACTAGATGCCTAGAACAGAAGAAATCAAGAGAAAAGTCATGAATTTACCATCATCATTCCACAAGCTCGTCAGTGTTGTGTTTGATGACGCCATTGCTTAGCACCAGACTTGAAAGCGTCCTATGATCAGGGGCGGCAGGGGGTGCTTACTTACAATAATTAGATGATATGAAGTTAAATACATTAGCCTTTTGGCGAAGAGAATTTTAAATCCCCCCAACAAAATGGCGACGTCTATCCACCACCGCTTGGTGACCTTTTTGAGTTTATCCGAAGTGATCGCAAACTTCGGGTAAGATAACTGTACTGTTCATATCTCGCCATAGATCCGTGTTTGGTCACGTCCTTTCGAACCGTTTGACATTATTGTGAAGACGCATTCAAAATGTGAGCACCCGCCAGCGAAAACTCGACAAAGTTTCCCTATTTTCGACAAATATGAGCTTGGCGGTGACAATCCATCTACCGAGTTGATTGGTTCGAAATACCACGTGGTGTGCATTCGACGCATGCGTATTTTAACCGTGTTTATTTACATTGCGAAGGACCACGTTACAGCACTTTGAGATTACTATTTTATTTTGGACTATAATGTTTCCATCGTAGGCCGTCCATATAATTATAGCTCCGTAAACCCTATGTTTGATAAGTGATACAGATACAGATGATTTATATCAGATAATGAATTAGTTATTTCAAAAAAGAAAGAATAAAGTAATGTTTGCATTAGTTTCACTTACATTAAATGTTTCATTCACAAGATGGCACCACCGATTAAAGAGATAGCAATTTTTATATTGTGTGTGCGTGCGTGTGTGCGTGCATGCGTGTGGGTGTGGGTGCGCGCGCGTACTTTATTTTTAAAAATGTCGTTTAGAACTAAACTCCAGACGGCATATTATGAACATGGAAGACTTTGACTTATCGAGAGTTCAACTAAAAATAGTAATAAATTATTATTTCTGATAAGACTGTACATGAATTAATATCAGTAAAATAGAAATATTAACAAATGCTAAAATGCCACTAAAAATGCTACAAAAATAAAATACGTGGTCTCTAAAAATAAATAAGTAAAATAAAAAATATGTAAAATGTATTACGATAATAGCAACGTATTCATTATAATAATAAGCTAATTAAAATAAACACATGAATAAATAATTGATTCGGTATTAAAATAATTTCTATAAATAATAAATATTAAACTTAGGTGGGTTAATAGGGCCTGTAAATTGGTCACGATACATGGCGAGACTCCGCGCGACTGGAACTGATTGGGGACTGGACATAAGAATAATATTCTAACGATGGATGACAGTTGTAGCTTCCGACTTATGAATAGTTGGAAAATCAGGTCATAAACATCTTTCTTATTTTAATTGTCCGATTTAATATTGAGTTTACCACACTATCATAGACATATAGCGATTTACGTAGTGCAGCTAATAGACACGATTTTCGGCCGTATGTGTCTTTTACCGGATTTGCATTTTACATTGCTGTGCGTTGTGGTTTCGATAAGCACTTATATCTGACAAGTTGTCTAAATGCACATAATCATAACACATGTATACGTGTACGTTTGCCCCAAACAGATTAAAATTGTACTGCGCGAAAAACGGCACTCTTCATTATTAATCAAGATCGCCAAACACAAGTACTTGCCGCTATTGCCATGGCAACCATCATAATAAGCCATTAAATTTTTTGATATCTGTGATCATTGTTACCGGCAAAGTGTTACATTGCTTCTGCTTGTAATAATCCTTCGGACAATATATAGATATTCCTCAGATTTCTAGCCAACCAACTTGTTTTAAATGGTAAGTATTTGTTAGTGTAATAAACTAATCGTAGTGCTTTATTTGAAGAATTGTGCTTCAATAAGTTGCTGGAAGGTCACTAATAGGTTGCGTTTTGGTCGTGGGAAGATCATTTCACAACGTCATTTCGCATTGTCCTCGCGACGTCATCGGTAGTCTACGTCGTAGCGACGTCACTTCGCAACGTGTTTTGTTTGCGTGTGTGTGTGTGTGTGTGTGTGTGTGTGTGTGTGTGTGTGTGTGTGTGTGTGTGTGTGTGTGTGTGTGTGTGTGTGTGTGTGTGTGTGTGTGTGTGTGTGTGTGTGTGTGTGTGTGTGTGTGTGTGTGTGTGTGTGTGTGTGTGTGTGTGTGTGTGTGTGTGTGTGTGTGTGTGTGTGTGTGTGTGTGTGTGTGTGTGTGTGTGGTGTGTGTGTGTGTGGTGTGTGTGTGTGTGTGTGTGTGTGTGTGGTGGTGTGTGTGTGTGTGTGTGTGTGTGTGGTGTGGTGGAGGGGGAGAGAGGGGGGAGAGACAGGGAGAGGAGAGGAGGAGGAGGGAGGAGGGGAGGGCGGAGGGGGGAGGGAGGAGGGGGAGGGGGAGGGGAGGGAGGGAGGAGGGAGGGGAGAGGGGGAGGGGAGGGGGGAGGGGGAGGGAGGGAGGGAGAGAGGGAGAGAGGGAGAGAGGGAGAGAGGGAGAGAGGGAGAGGAATATGCATGTACATACAGAATAAATATTAACTTTTCAATTAATGTTCGTCTAAAGGGAGAGTGTCGGCTCCCCTGCCCAGAATTGGTCGGGCAGCAATTTGTAAACGGAAGTCAGCTGTACGTCTAAGGTTAACGTGGGAAATTAAGTTAAACCCCAAAGGGTATTAACTCTGTTCACCTTGGCATTATTACCGATAAATTTTGTTTTTAAATTGGATGTTTTACCACTGAAGCGTGCAGGCGGAATCTTTCAAATTGCGAATATTTTTCAGAACTTAACAGAGTTAATAAAAAGTAACAACTTCCAACAACAATCATATTTTTAACGTCAGTGGCTTATCAGGAAAACATCTAGAATACATAGCCACAGAAGGTCTATAGACTACGCCATTACAGAAACAAAATGACGTAGTTAAGTCTTCTTGGTCGGCGTGAACTGTGTGTGCATGCGTATTATTATCTGAACATTACTTTCTGACCTAACCACGAAAACAACCGCCAACAACCGCCAAACTTTTCCTCATATTTCTTATATACATATACACACTACATTAAAAAATCACTTGTATTCCTCTAACGAAGAAAATTCACAAAAGAAACGAGCAAATCTCGACGGACGGCAACTCGACAACTTCGACTACTTCGACTACCGTAAATTATTCGTTATTATAACTTAGCTTTAAATAAAATACCGCTAGATGGCGCGTTTATGCACGCGAATGTTTATAAATCTTACAGCATTCGCACGCGCGAATTAGTTTAATTAATTATAAATAATATAATAATAATTAGCAGCATCACTATGGTCTGCAGACAATGTTAAACGGCAAAGAAAGGCTACGCTTTGATTATATGAGCCGACTAACAGAGTTGATAAAAAATAACAATTTAATGTAGAAATAAATAATTTAAATAATTTATTTTATATAGCGCCAAATCCATAATTGTTTGTAGAGCTTCACAACATACTGTTAATAAAGTATAAGTAATAAAAAGAATGCTACACACAGGTAATAGTTTAAAATAAATTATAAAAATACATGTGTCTGCATAATTATCTAAAATTGCCTATTAGTCATAAAAGAGAAAAAATAGCTTCAATAATATTTTCTTATGCACAATGTGTGTGTGTGTGTGTGTGTGTGTGTGTGTGTGTGTGTGTGTGTGTGTGTGTGTGTGTGTGTGTGTGTGTGTGTGTGTGTGTGTGTGTGTGTGTGTGTGTGTGTGTGTGTGTGTGTGTGTGTGTGTGTGTGTGTGTGTGTGTTGAATGAAAAATATTGTTACGTCGTAATTATTTTACCATTTTAATTATGTATTACCTTTACATTAATTTATCACTATTGTTGTTATGGAATTTGTATGGGTTCTTTTTAATACTGGTAGGTCACTTTAGTTAATTATATAGACACATGTATTTTCATTATTTATTTTAAAATATTATCTGTGGGTAGTTTTCTTCTTATTGTATTTTTAATAGCAGCATATTGTGACGCGCCACAACCAATTACGGATGTGGCACTATATAAATAAAATATTATTATATTATAATAAAACTTATTATTTCCTGCAAATCATAGTGCTGATAATCATTAATTATTAATATATTATTTATAAGTAATTAAACTATTTCGCGCGTGCGAATGTAGTAAGTAAAGTGTCTAAATATTCGCGCACACAAACGTGCCGTCTGACGGCATTTAGTGTAAAGCTAACCTATATAGCGATTTTACGGTACCGAAGTTGCCGTCGAAATCTGTGCGTTTGTTTTGTGAATTTTCTTCGTTAGAGGAATGCAAGTGATTTTATAACGTAGTGTATGTATATGTATGTAAGATAGGTGAGGAGAAGTTTGGCGGGTGGTGGAGGTCGTTTTCATGCATGTTGGGTCAATCCAACCCGGTCGTCTGGCAACCGCACTGTGTCTGTGACTGTCCCAACGAATCAATTGACAACTAGACTACTGTTTCAGTTCTGGTTAATTCAAAGGGTAACAAAAAGAGAGCTAACTGATACTGTCTTTCATTGTAGGCTGTTGCTACAAGCGTATGGGGAACAGTGTGGCATATTGATGTCGCGATTTCGTTGTAAACCGACGTAAGGCACTTTTAGCGTTATAGCGTCTCTGTTATGTCACGTACAGCTGAACCAGCAGACGTCGATCTCCAAATTACAGAAACAAATGTTTAAAGTACGTGAATGCGTTGACTTATGAGACGACGGGCAGAAGTGGTCATGCATTTCTCATGCCGACCTGCATGGCGAGGTTCTGGGTGATAAATGTTTCGATCATCCTATTGACTTGTCTCGGACAGTACACTTCTAGGGATTAATCCATGATCTCACGGATACGAGGTGAGACATCCACCTTTCCGAAATACCCACAAGTGTCTTGATATGTATTGATTGGGTAAATCAATGGCTATGTTTACGACTCGGCACGCTGTGCGTAGTGTTACTTTGCGAACAACTGATTTACTCAGTAAAAGGTGAAATCGTCACATTGAAGTCTTCTGAAATAGACCTGTCCTACTTCTTATTCGTTGGGTCACAGAGATTAGTGCGACAACGAGAAAGCCGACGAATGGAAAGTCTGTGTTAGACTGAATCCGACGCGACAACAACATCTTGACTTGCACTCGGGTCAGGAGGTCGGAACGATTATGGATGATTTGCACACTGAGATTGGTTGCTAAAATAAGTAACCTTACTAAAGTGCGGAAATTATATAGGAATTACACATAAGTTATGTCACCATACCCTATAGAATAGTGTTTGAAAGAGCGTTGTGAAATAACACAAACCGCTTCAGATGTGGTCTGGACAACGTTTAACATTATATTCGTTGTCCGAACTGTATATAGGCCCAATTAATACAACAGATAGTGGTAAGCGATGTTTGTGGGCATAAAGAAGACAGTGAATATTACATAATCAATGGTGATCTCAAACAAAGCCGAAAGGAACACAATATGGGAAGAGACGATCAGAATGGATGTAACAAATAGGCCCGTACGTTTGCTCAGCAAATTGAAAACAACTGTTGAAACAGAACAGATGCAGCACGTGTTGAAACTGTGGAGTTAACTAACGTGGTGCCAGCGAGTAACAAAATACATAACCAGACGGATAAGATTTACGACATCTTTATGGACCACATGATCGGAAGTTAATTGGTAGTGAGAGTCAAATATAAAATTAAGTCTAGCTATGCCTGAAAATTTTGTTACGGTGATCGTGTCTATGCATGAGCGACCGTAGATGGTACAAGGAAATGAAATATCACGACAACAAAACGTTTGTCTTTTTATTATTATCTAACCAAACAATGGAAGCCCAGTACGTCATGTGTACTGATAAATTACCTAGCTACGCCTAGCCATTTTCTGTAAAACAGTACATCATTTACTAAATAAAACCAGTGTACGTACGCTACACATTCTTTAGGTGTGTTTACTTTTTTTAGTATACACAGAAAATAGTCACAGAGAAAATTGACCCGGTTTGACCTTTATATCATGGGAATGCCTCACAGTTGAACGGTGCCGTGGGTCACACTTCTGCATGGCAGTTTTAATGCGAAAGTGCCATTCAGGTAGCAGTCCCAGGTGATGTCTCCAATGCGGTTCCTAACACGGGCAATGCATGCCTTTTTCTATTGTTCTTTTGTAATGGTAATTACTGTAATCGTCCGCGTTGTATTTATACACCGGAATCGTATATCGTGTTCCAGTCTCGCACTCACGGCTGATGCGATCGACTTTAGTCTTGACGGAATAATATCCAGAATGGACGCCAGGTGATAAGACGCACACGCCGACGACAGTGACCGAGTCTGAGGTGGTAGCGGCAACAGCTGTCAAGCGTCACCGAAACGTCGGTTCTAGGGTCGCACACGCATTGACAGCGTCGCCTGGCCATCATATCGCATCTCGTACGTGGCGATATTGTAGAAAGTATCGTCACGACGTCTCACTTGGTTGTGCCGACGAAGCAGACGATCGATCTGCGTGTTCGCGAACAGGTAGTCCTTGAAGCCGACCGGTCCGTTCGGCGGAATGAGCGTACTGCGTCGGCACTTCGGGCAGGGGAAGGTACCGCGGGCGTCCGGCGGGATGAAGCGCTCGAGGCACGGCAGGCAGAAGGCGTGGCCACACAGCAGGATCTTCGGGTGTATGAAGCCTGGTTCCTGACAGATCGGACACGTCAGATAGTCGTCGGTCACCTGTTCAGGCTGGTTTCTGCCACCATGATAGACGGGGTTTACGTACGCCATCGCTAACGTGTTAATTGCGCTAGACAGCGACGACGGTGTTGCGTCGTCAATGTAAACAGTCTCGTTCTGGAGTTGTTACGTAACGCAGCGCCATCTTACGGAACATACCACGGTCAATCATCGGGAGTCCGAAAGGTAGCGCCACCGTTTGTCAATGGATTTATGGCATCACTTTGTGTCCGTTGTTCGCACACCTATGGTCGTGTGCCGTTAGCTTCCATTTACTAGAACTTGTTGTCGCGGATGATTAATTTTTTAAGGTTACCATAGGCATGTCTGGACTTAACCAGGGCACTATAAACGAGTTAACATTTACTTAATTGGATGGTTCTGAAAGGTCCCCAAACTTGAACAATTGCTTCTAAAAACTTTTATGTTTTTTTTTCTCTAAAATTTTGCATGGGCATATCTTATAGTAACACACAAGACGTTTTTATTTGATTTAATGTTTCTAAGCTAAGGGCACCTGACTCGAGGCTTCTCAAAAATCTACGTGTCCACATTTTTACCGTATCAGCATGTGCAGGCTAGGAAACAATATTTGTATATTCAAGACTGCCTCAACTCTGGAGGCTAGGTCGCCTGCCAGGAACCATGGCTAATCGGGTATTCGAGTCTGTCCCCCCGCCACACAGGTGGCTTGCCTGGAAAGCATAACTAATTGGTATTCCGTCTGTGGCATGCTGCTTCTCCACGTTTTAATTAAGCTGTATCTTCAAAACTATAAATTTTCTGTAAATTGCAAGTTAAGTTTATTTTGATGCTTATTTAATTATCTTTAAAATGGGGTGACATTGGTATATTGTCACCTGAAAGTTACAAACATTTAACATTAATATTCTGAACAACTATAGAATGACATCATACATTTTATTTATATCAACTGCATTCTGATGACTGGGCTGGCTGAGTGGAAGTAGACACATCCATCTTGACTAAAAACCTGTATAGTTACCCCAAGTGATCAATGTATGGGATCACATGATCTGGTATACCATTTTACCCCTTCACTGAGTGTCCTGGTTTGCCCCTTCACTGAGTGTCCTGGTTTGCCCCACCCTGAAACTATACCGAAGGACCCTACTTGGATGAAATTTGGCATACAATTGTTCACAGAAACGTTTTCCGCCATGGTAGACAACGGTATGTGTATATACCTGGCTTGTCTGCGTGTGGAGAAATACAACTGAGGCAAATACAAGATGTTTGTTAATACCTTGTTTATTTCATAGGTGCACTAATACAGGACCAATTCTAGTATCAAGTAAATGTAAAACGACAACGAATGTAAAAACAAAACTTGCAACACGTTGATAACCAGCATCAGTTGTGGCTCCCTGTCTGCAGTGACTGGAACCATTCACCGCCAGACAGATTTGTCTCCTTACTTTAACGAATACTAACATCACCATCAGCTGGATAAACCGGTTTTAGTGACGTGCTATGTGGCAAGAAGTCTCGACACACCCCGCAATAAACTTGAGCTGTAAATGCACAATGTAGCCGTTTCCTTAGAATCCTCTTTTATGGTTGGTTGGCCGTCTGTCACGCAGACTGCAACGAGAATCTGTACAGATCCAAATGTCTGTAACTCGGCCAGTTTCCGTTATGGAAACGTCGAAGAATTGAACGACAAGACAAGACTAGAATCACCTTTCGTGAGCACACGTCAACATGCAGTCTAAACGACCAACAACAGTAAAATGCAATTTGAACAAGCTTAAATAGCCTTCTTTGTAATGATTGTCAACAACCATTTTCAATCAATACATAAATAAGAGTCAATACTCTTGGCATACACATGACATACTCTTGATATACACTTGGCATACACCTGACACAACATTCCCACAAGATTTGATCGTGCACCGCCCTCTATGCTGAATAATAATAATTAATAATACTCGGTTAATAATTGCTTTAGTGCCAATCGTCGCATACATGAAATGAACAGCAATTGAACCGCAACAGAAACACGAGAGAAAACAATAAAACAAAACGTATAGAATCACGTAAAGCACAACTGAATGGGTTAACAATGTCAGTAACATAAATAAAATGTGGTCGTAGTGGACACGCGACTTGGGCTACTCTCACAGTGACAGTGTTAGTCGTGAAACTACGCCAATTAACTGAGTAAAGAGATCTAAGACACAGGCAATGCTCAAGTGTAAACACAAAGTTGTTTTCTCATGAAATCAAGCCATATATTTATAACTACATTTTTATGGCAGTATAACCAGCCAAATGCGACTTAATGATCCAAACGTTTTAGTACAAGTCGACTGTTGCCGGAATGTTTAAAATGAACTGCAGCGATCACTGGGCGCACTGGAGTTCATGCGTGGTCAGACCGTGGCCAAATTTTACTTAAACAAAATTCCAGTTCTGGAAAACAATTTCCTGTTAAAAAAATTCCATAGGTCAAAACCACCATTTCTGGGAATAACAATAACAAAAAAAAAACATTTAAAAAACAAACCTATAAGTATACCTCAGGATTGTTTAAGGCATGTGCACCTTTACCATCAATCTGTGATATTCTTTATCAAATGAAGAAGACCACAAGACCACATGTTAAAACCGTGTACTTCCCTGTCTCAATCTGAAAGTTTCAGTTCTCCGAGTCGAAAACGTTTGAACCATTTAGTTTGTAAAGAACTGTGATTAGTACAACATATTTGAGTGGTGTAAATGTCACAGCAAATGTAGTTGATAGTATATGACTTGATACTATGACTTGATACTTTATGACTTGATACTATGACTTGATACTATATGACTTGATACTATGACTTGATACTATATGACTTGATCATATGTAATAAACCTGTCATTTGTTATACCCTAAAGGTTTGTCATTTCGGTGGGGATTATATAAAACAGACAGCACGTGAATGACGGGGTAAAATACGAACACATAAACAGGAAGATTTAGAAAAGACAACTCCTAAAATAAGACTGGATCTGGAAGTGAAGGAATGGACCCAGGGATGGGGAAAAGGAGAACAGTGGGATCTGGCTGGATACAGGGGGAAGCAGTCACAGATCCGTGAGGATGGAGAGGACCCAGAGTTGTAACAACACAGAGAACCACAGGTTTTCAAAAGAAAGGATCGCGGATCTACAAAACGTTCATAGGATCGTTGATCTGCGAAGATTATGGGATCTGCAAAAACGGAAGCACAGAGATTTGTGGAAAAAAAGAACCAGACCTGTCCAAATGGAACAGCTCACGGATCTGTGGAAACAGCCGGGATCGCGGACCTATGAAGTTGGAGATCGTGCATTTTGAGAAAGGATCGTGGATCTAAGAGAAGTGACTATAACATTTTGAGAAAGGATCGTGGATCTAAGAGAAGTGACTATAACACATTCTCAGATGATTCCGCACTGATTGTCCTCGCTGATGAGATTATGTCACATTTGACAGACATGTTTTATCAGCCACACCGACATAAACCCCCGAGTGTACGTCGCAGACAGACAACCAGGACTGCGTCAGAAATGTAAACAGTGCTTGTTGTCACGGTGATAGAAAAAACATTAAAAATGGAATAAGTTTTGCAAGGCTTAAGATTACAATTCAAGGGTGACCTATGACCCTGCCTGTATGTAGGTCATGCTGACCCAGTTTGCTAGTACTCGTGGTGCGTGGGTCGTCACAGACGCCCGGCGCATGTGACACAATGCCTAATGGAACGTGGCAAGTGTGTTAGTCGACGTGTGTGTGTTCGCCGGGTGTGTTTTCGACAGGTGTTCTGCCGTTCGGTAACTGTGTTTCCGTAACACACTTCTGCGGCTCCAGGCTGCCGTTGAGGAGGTGACAACACGCGCGGCATACCAACACACAGATCTTGCCGTGGACGATGATCATGAGCGTCTGGTGGCCACAGGCAAACATCCGGTACCACTGGCCATAGAATGGGTCGGACACAGCTGGACACAGCATGTTGTTTAGGTTGACCAGGGTCAGCTGGAGCAAAAAACAGCGCACACCATAAACACAGTAATTGAATTTAAAAAATAATTTCTTTGAAATGTGTATGAAAAATGCATGGTTTCTGATGATAAATACTGTTGATGATGTATGTATTGTCTTGTCACTGTGCAGATTATGCTCAGGGAGGGAGGGAGGGAGAGAAAGAGTGAGTGAGTGAGAGTTAAAGAAAGAGACAGGGAGAGAGTGGGAGAGAGATAAAGAGAGAGACAGGGAGAGAGTGAGAGAGAGATAAAGAGAGAGACAAGGAGAGAGTGAGAGGGAGAGAGGGAGGGGGAGAGAGGGGGAAACAATAATCACACAAGATAATTTTTTATACATTATCACTATCATATAGTTTTTTGCCCGTAAAATGTTTACACATCCTTATTCCCGTCCACTCTAACTTATACCTGTCCAAAATGAACTGTACCTGTCTAAACGATGGGTGAACGGGTGTCTAGATAAACCTGTTACAAGGCGTGGAAGTTAGCACCCCAGAAGTTAGCGCCCCAGAAGTTAGCGCCCCAGAAGTTAGCGTCCCAGAAGTTAGCGCCCCAGAAGTTAGCGCCCCAGAAGTTAGTGCCCAGAAGTTAGTGCCCCAGAAGTTGGCGCCCCAGAAGTTGGCGCCCCAGAAGTTGGCGCCCCAGAAGTTGGCGCCCCAGAAGTTGGCGCCCCAGAAGTTGGCGCCCCAGAAGTTGGCGCCCCAGAAATTGGCGCCCCAGAAGTTAGCGCCCCAGAAGTTAGCGCCCCAGAAGTTAGCGCCCCAGAAGTTACTGCCCCAGAAGTTACTGCCCCAGAAGTTACTGCCCCAGAAGTTAGTGCCCCAGAAGTTACTGCCCCAGAAGTTAGCGCCCCAGAAGTTACTGCCCCAGAAGTTAGCGACCCAGAAGTTACTGCCCCAGAAGTTAGCGACCCAGAAGTTAGCCCCAGAAGTTAGCGACCCAGAAGTTAGCGACCCAGAAGTTAGCGACCCAGAAGTTAGTGCCCCAGAAGTTAGTGCCCCAGAAGTTAGCACCCCAGAAGTTACTGCCCCAGAAGTCACTGCCCCAGAAGTTAGCACCCCAGAAGTTACTGCCCCAGAAGTTAGTGCCCCAGAAGTTAGTGCCCCAGAAGTTACTGCCCCAGAAGTTAGCTGCCCCAGAAGTTACTGCCCCAGAAGTTAGCGCCCCAGAAGTTAGCGCCCCAGAAGTTACTGCCCCAGAAGTTAGCGCCCCAGAAGTTACTGCCCCAGAAGTTAGCGACCCAGAAGTTACTGCCCCAGAAGTTGGTGCCCCAGAAGTTAGCACCCCAGAAGTTACTGCCCCAGAAGTTAGTGACCCAGAAGTTAG
>JAODUO010000293.1:77500-107500 GCA_025642075.2 Ridgeia piscesae
AGGTGAGACCAGTGAGTGTTCATTATTTCACTCGCATCACAAACCACTTATTTTAAAAAATACTACAAAATGAACTATCATATTTGCATGTTCATTTCTTGGTTGGTTTTACAGGTGTGGAATTTAACAACATCTTACAAGATGAGTGTAAATGGTGTCACATGTGTGTCTGTAGTCCATTTCAGGTCATCAGACACATTTTAAGTTTGTAAATTGGCTTAACAGTTACTATCCAAGTGTCCACCAAAACAAAATTTGGTCCTACATAAAGCTGTGTACAGAAGGAACCACTGGTGCAGTATGTACCAGTGTTAGACGTAGACAATTAGACATCAAATTTACTACCACTAGTGCTGGGCCAGCACAGTATATTATGTACTTAACCACCCACAGGATGTTTGCCCTGATAAGGCCCAGGGTAGATAATAGGCCTACAATCTCCACTGTGTCTGTGTATGGGACTGACCTGTTTAGAGTTTTGAGCTCTGTCTGTTGTAATCTGCAGAAGTTACTTCGATGTCAGGTCAAAGTCCCCAAGGCAGAATTTATAAATATAAATATATTGAGGTAACAAGCTTGAACAAGAAACCGACCCATGTCATTTGGATGGGTAAAGTCCATTTTTGGACAGGTGAAAATGTGCAGTTTGAACTACCTATGGGTAATATAAAACTTGAGGAGTAAAACAGTTGCAACAGGACTTTTTGGACTGGCAAAAATGTGATGGTGGATATAAAGGTCTGACTGACTGACAAGTGGTATTCTGCACATGAAAGTCAGTCATCAGAAATAGGGGTTTTATACTTTATTGATCAGCAATTAACATGTCAGTGGGGAGTGTATTTTCTGTTTGAGTACACTACGAGGTGTGGCACCGCGTTGAGGCGGTGCTGTGCCATGTTGAGGCGGTGCTGCGCCGTGTTGAGGCGGTGCTGCGCCGTGTTGAGGCGGTGCTGCACCATGTTGAGGCGGTGCTGCGCCGTGTTGAGGCGGTGCTGCACCATGTTGAGGCGGTGCTGCACCATGTTGAGGCGGTGCTGCGCCATGTTGAGGCGGTGCTGCACCATGTTGAGGCGGTGCTGCACCATGTTGAGGCGGTGCTGCGCCGTGTTGAGGCAGTGTTGCGCCATGTTGAGGCGGTGCTGCGCCGTGTTGAGGCAGTGCTGCGCCATGTTGAGGCGGTGCTGCACCGTATTGAGGCGGTGCTGCGCTGTGTTGAGGCGGTGCTGCACCGTATTGAGGCGGTGCTGCGCTGTGTTGAGGCGGTGCTGCGCCGTGTTAAGGTGGTACTGCGCCGTGTTGAGGTGGTACTGCGCCATGTTGAGGCGGTGCTGCGCCGTATTGAGGCAGTGCTGCGCCATGTTGAGGCGGTGCTGCGCCGTATTGAGGCGGTGCTGTGCCGTGTTGAGGCGGTGCTGCGCCGTGTTGAGGCGGTGCTGTGCCATGTTGAGGCGGTGCTGCGCCGTGTTGAGCGGTGCTGCGCCGTGTTGAGGCGGTGCTGTGCCGTGTTGAGGCGGTGCTGTGCCGTGTTGAGGCGGTGCTGCGCCGTGTTGAGGCGGTGCTGTGCCGTATTGAGGCGGTGCTGTGCCGTGTTGAGGCGGTGCTGCGCCGTGTTGAGGCGGTGCTGTGCCGTGTTGAGGCGGTGCTGTGCCGTGTTGAGGCGGTGCTGCGCCATGTTGAGGCGGTGCTGTGCCGTGTTGAGGCGGTGCTGTGCCGTGTTGAGGCGGTGCTGTGCCGTGTTGAGGCGGTGCTGCGCCATGTTGAGGCGGTGCTGTGCCGTGTTGAGGCGGTGCTGTGCCGTGTTGAGGCGGTGCTGTGCCGTGTTGAGGCGGTGCTGTGCCATGTTGAGGCGGTGCTGCGCTGTATTGAGGCAGTGCTGTGCCGTGTTGAGGCGGTGCTGTGCCATGTTGAGGCGGTGCTGTGCCGTGTTGAGGCGGTGCTGCGCCGTGTTGAGGCGGTACTGTTCACAGCTGTTTATTGATATAATTTAACAAGTGCTCTGCTCAGAATAGAAGCATCATCAATTACAACTACTGAGACTAGTTGTGGCTCATTCCAGGGGGACTCTCTACTGGGACAGGAGCCAACTGTTCAACCAGCACCACACGGGCACCACACGAGCACCACACAGCTACATGTCGACTTACAATAAACCAACATTTGTCGATTTTTAATGCCGATCTATTTCAATGGCAAAAACTACAGATGTCTGGTAGCTTTTACATTATTACAAAATAGGTTACTATGTCATAATGCCAAATTTGACTCATGCCAAGGAGAAACATAAATATATGGGTATATTTACCGTTATAATATGTATATATTTATAATATATTATATATATATTTAATATATATTATATATATGTATGTATATATTTATAATATTATATATATATATATTATATGATGACTGTATTTAAGCATTTTTTATTATTAGATTTAGACTTGACTAACTAAATAAGTTTTACCTGTACAACGTTCTCAATAATTGCTATTAACATAATAAGTGTATATTCATTCGGTAGAGACATGTACCACATATACAGATATACAACCTAACGCAACCGGTATATTCTTCCACTGTTCTGAAACTGTTTTTATCATCAAAATCAGTATTCCATACAGAATGTTACATCAACAACTAACAATACTTTTAAATGTTCCATAACCAAGCGAAATGCATAAACAATTTATGAAAAGATAAAAACAACATGTTGGTGTATGATTCCGTTAAAAACACACATCTGGAAGGTCAGGTGGAATGAATGACTCTGTCCCAGTGGGCTGTCAGTTCCCCCGGCACACCAAGGAAATGCACAGTTTACCATATATAATATATGTACCTTATCCAGCTCTAATGTACAACACGTCGACACTTTGCATTTCTTGTGACCCTAAATGCCTACAACAGATCTTATGTTGCTAAGTGACTGTGCCTAGTCCTGCCCCAGCACACATTAGAATTTCATAATTTTTAAGATTCCGAATAGAATACAATGATTGTCATTTCAATGAATGACTTGGTGCAGTTTTAATCATTAATGTATATAGACAATACACAGTGCAAATTTGTTTGCAGTGGCCCTGTGTAACAAAATATTATTAATTTATTTAATAACACAGACGAAATATATTGCACTGCATCACTCCAGACACTGTTGACCAACAGTCCAGTCCAAATGACCAACAGGGGTATAAATACAGATCAGTACTTGTTCCTCCCCCCGTGTAGACTCAAGGGATAGTCCCCAATCCCTGCACCTTGCATAATTCAGGACCTTTGGGCCTCACTGTTTACCCCTGAGTGTCTGGTCACTATTCGGTTTCCCAAAGTTGCCACCAGGGAAACTAGCACTTGTTCGTCTGAACCGTAGAAATCTTGCTTTGATTCATCTGGCGTTTCAGTGAACATTGGCACAAACACAAGGCACCTGAGGCCGTCTGTGGCCAGGACAGGAACTATATAATCTATATTGTAGTTTGTTATAATTGTTGTAGGTCTGTCTGTTTAAGGATATGTTGGTCTCATCTTATCCCTGTCATCAGGGATGAGGTCTGGGTTAGAAATACCTTGGTCTCATCCTATCTCTGTCATCAGGGATGAGGTCTCGGTTAGAGATATGTTGGTCTCATCCTATCTCTGTCATCAGGGATGAGGTCTGTGTTAGGGATATGTTGGTCTCATCCTATCCCTGTCATCAGGGATGAGGTCTGGGTTAGGGATATGTTGGTCTCATCCTATCTCTGTCATCAGGGATGAGGTCTGGGTTAGGGATATGTTGGTCTCATCCTATCTCTGTCATCAGGGATGAGGTCTGTGTTAGGGATATGTTGGTCTCATCCTATCTCTGTCATCAGGGATGAGGTCTGGGTTAGGGATATGTTGGTCTCATCCTATCTCTGTCATCAGGGATGAGGTCTGGGTTAGGGATATGTTGGTCTCATCCTATCTCTGTCATCAGGGATGAGGTCTGGGTTAGGGATATGTTGGTCTCATCCTATCTCTGTCATCAGGGATGAGGTCTGGGTTAGGGATATGTTGGTCTCATCCTATCTCTGTCATCAGGGATGAGGCCAGGGTTAGGGATATGTTGGTCTCATCCTATCTCTGTTATCAAGGATGAGGTCTGTGTTAGGGATATGTTGGTCTCATCCTATCTCTGTCATCAGGGATGAGGTCTGGGTTAGGGATATGTTGGTCTCATCCTATCTCTGTCATCAGGGATGAGGTCTGGGTTAGGGATATGTTGGTCTCATCCTATCTCTGTCATCAGGGATGAGGTCTGGGTTAGGGATATGTTGGTCTCATCCTATCTCTGTCATCAGGGATGAGGTCTGGGTTAGGGATATGTTGGTCTCATCCTATCTCTGTCATCAGGGATGAGGTCTGGGTTAGGGATATGTTGGTCTCATCCTATCTCTGTCATCAGGGATGAGGTCTGGGTTAGGGATATGTTGGTCTCATCTTATCCCTGTCATCAGGGATGAGGTCTGGGTTAGGGATATGTTGGTCTCATCCTATCTCTGTCATCAGGGATGAGGTCTGGGTTAGGGATATGTTGGTCTCATCTTATCCCTGTCATCAGGGATGAGGTCTGGGTTAGGGATATGTTGGTCTCATCCTATCTCTGTCATCAGGGATGAGGTCTGGGTTAGGGATATGTTGGTCTCATCCTATCTCTGTCATCAGGGATGAGGCCAGGGTTAGGGATATGTTGATCTCATCCTATCTCTGTCATCAGGGATGAGGTCTGGGTTAGGGATATGTTGGTCTCATCCTATCTCTGTCATCAGGGATGAGGTCTGGGTTAGGGATATGTTGGTCTCATCTTATCCCTGTCATCAGGGATGAGGTCTGGGTTAGGGATATGTTGGTCTCATCCTATCTCTGTCATCAGGGATGAGGTCTGGGTTAGGGATATGTTGGTCTCATCTTATCCCTGTCATCAGGGATGAGGTCTGGGTTAGGGATATGTTGGTCTCATCCTATCTCCTGTCATCAGGGATGAGGTCTGGGTTAGGATATGTTGGTCTCATCCTATCTCTGTCATCAGGGATGAGGCCAGGTTAGGGATATGTTGATCTCATCCTATCTCTGTCATCAGGGATGAGGTCTGGGTTAGGGATATGTTGGTCTCATCCTATCTCTGTCATCAGGAGAGCGGGTTAGGATATGTTGTCTCTCCTCTCTGTCATCGGGAGAGTCTGGTTAGGGATATGTTGGTCTCATCCTATCTCTGTCATCAGGGATGAGGTCTGGGTTAGGGATATGTTGGTCTCATCCTATCTCTGTCATCAGGGATGAGGTCTGGGTTAGGGATATGTTGGTCTCATCCTATCTCTGTCATCAGGGATGAGGTCTGGGTTAGGGATATGTTGGTCTCATCTTATCCTGTCATCAGGGATGAGGTCTGGGTTAGGGATATGTTGGTCTCATCCTATCCTGTCATCAGGGATGAGGTCTGGGTTAGGGATATGTTGGTCTCATCCTATCTCCTGTCATCAGGGATGAGGTCTGGGTTAGGGATATGTTGGTCTCATCCTATCTCTGTCATCAGGGATGAGGTCTGGGTTAGGGATATGTTGGTCTCATCTTATTCCTGTCATCAGGGATGAGGTCTGGGTTAGGGATATGTTGGTCTCATCCTATCTCTGTCATCAGGGATGAGGTCTGGGTTAGGGATATGTTGGTCTCATCCTATCTCTGTCATCAGGGATGAGGTCTGGGTTAGGGATATGTTGGTCTCATCCTATCTCTGTCATCAGGGATGAGGTCTGGGTTAGGGATATGTTGGTCTCATCCTATCCCTGTCATCAGGGATGAGGTCTGGGTTAGGGATATGTTGGTCTCATCCTATCTCTGTCATCAGGGATGAGGTCTGGGTTAGGGATATGTTGGTCTCATCCTATCTCTGTCATCAGGGATGAGGTCTGGGTTAGGGATATGTTGGTCTCATCCTATCTCTGTCATCAGGGATGAGGTCTGGGTTAGGGATATGTTGGTCTCATCCTATCTCTGTCATCAGGGATGAGGTCTGGGTTAGGGATATGTTGGTCTCATCCTATCTCTGTCATCAGGGATGAGGTCTGGGTTAGGGATATGTTGGTCTCATCCTATCTCTGTCATCAGGGATGAGGTCTGGGTTAGGGATATGTTGGTCTCATCCTATCTCTGTCATCAGGGATGAGGTCTGGGTTAGGGATATGTTGGTCTCATCCTATCTCTGTCATCAGGGATGAGGTCTGGGTTAGGGATATGTTGGTCTCATCCTATCTCTGTCATCAGGGATGAGGTCTGTGTTAGGGATATGTTGGTCTCATCCTATCTCTGTCATCAGGGATGAGGTCTGGGTTAGGGATATGTTGGTCTCATCCTATCTCTGTCATCAGGGATGAGGTCTGGGTTAGGGATATGTTGGTCTCATCCTATCTCTGTCATCAGGGATGAGGTCTGGGTTAGGGATATGTTGGTCTCATCCTATCTCTGTCATCAGGGATGAGGTCTGTGTTAGGGATATGTTGGTCTCATCCTATCTCTGTCATCAGGGATGAGGTCTGGGTTAGGGATATGTTGGTCTCATCTTATCCTGTCATCAGGGATGAGGTCTGGTTAGGGATATGTTGGTCTCATCCTATCCCTGTCATCAGGGATGAGGTCTGGGTTAGGGATATGTTGGTCTCATCCTATCTCTGTCATCAGGGATGAGGTCTGGGTTAGGGATATGTTGGTCTCATCCTATCTCTGTCATCAGGGATGAGGTCTGGGTTAGAGATATGTTGGTCTCATCCTATCTCTGTCATCAGGGATGAGGTCTGTGTTAGGGATATGTTGGTCTCATCCTATCCTCTGTCATCAGGGATGAGGTCTGGGTTAGAGATATGTTGGTCTCATCCTATCTCTGTCATCAGGGATGAGGTCTGGGTTAGGGATATGTTGGTCTCATCCTATCTCTGTCATCAGGGATGAGGTCTGGGTTAGGGATATGTTGGTCTCATCCTATCTCTGTCATCAGGGATGAGGTCTGGTTAGGGATATGTTGGTCTCATCCTATCTCTGTCATCAGGGATGAGGTCTGGGCTAGAGATATGTTGGTCTCATCCTATCTCTGTCATCAGGGATGAGGTCTGGGTTAGGGATATGTTGGTCTCATCCTATCTCTGTCATCAGGGATGAGGTCTGGGCTAGAGATATGTTGGTCTCATCCTATCCCTGTCATCAGGGATGAGGTCTGGGCTAGAGATATGTGATATGTTGTTCTCGTAGTTGTACTCGAGTACATTCTAAAGTAATTGTATCACCATTAGAAGTAGATGATATACAACAAGAAGTTGTACTATCACCAGTACTGTATGTGACACGTGTCAATACATTTGCACTTGCCCAAGATATATAACAACAGCAAGATAATCTCACAGTGGACTCAAATTTGACAGCTTAATGTCTTAATCACACCTTCATTGTATTCTAAATGGGAATTCTGTTCACAAGGGCACAGGGTGGGTGTGAGCAGACAGGGCAATGAGGGCACACTGTAATAAATGACAGCGTAATTACAGTTATTGTAGCAGTAATTAGGAAACAACTATAATAAATAAATCACATCCTAAATTCAAAAGGTGAATCGGTTAAACCCAAAGCATTTTTGTTTTTACTAAATACGATTAGTAATTACATCTGCAAAATTATTTTACAATGATCTCACTGGAACTTAACTAGTTATATTTATCAAGTCTGTATTTGTTGCTAAACATTTTCTAGAATGATGTTCACATAGATAAATCTATTCAGATTATCAGACAAGACCCTTGCTAAGGCCGAGTTTCTTCAAGAATATAGGTCAGTAAGTCAGCAAATGTCAGTCTGATAGTCATAAAGTGTTTTCGGAAAAAAACAGTGCTACTTAAAAACATAATACATAAACTGAACTCCAGATCTTTGGCTTTAACCCTTTGAGTTCTAAGATCTCTTTCATAAGGTTATTACTATGTGGCATTTGCTGAAGATGTTGGTTGAATTTTCTTTTGCGTTTCGAACTTAATAGAATTATAGAAATGATCTGCAGTACGTTTGAAAATGTAATTTAAAATTAAATAATATATTTATAATAGAAAATATAATATATTTATAATATACAGCACTTGCTGTGGTAAGTTGCTGAACTACAACAAAGTTTTCTTTTTGGTGGGTTGATGAAGCACCATCATTGGGTAAATTGAAGACATGACGCAGATCTAGACCTAGTTCAACAACAGCTGTTTGCCAACGTACCACAAAGTTAGAAAGGGGTGAACTCAAAGGTAAGCTCATTAAAATACATAATCTGTGAGCTGCCATTGTCAGAAAGTGTCATAAAATTGTGAAATCAAAACCTGTTTGAATTCCACAATAAGCAATGACTCCAATGAGCCATATGATGAAACATCATCAACACCTCAACACCCCGGGGTAGGTTTTATTTACCCCTATTGCTAAAATTGAAGAAAACTTAAAAAACCAATGTTTTGAGCCAGGTGGTCCCTTTAACGTGCCTACATGGATTTGTAAATGTGTCTTATTATTTTTTATTGCGAAACATAAACTGGGCATTGAAAAATTAGGTTATAAGGTATGCACTTCTGCCAAATGAACTGGAACATGAGAATAGGCTTCTATGTTTGTTTTGTGTTTGTTTTGTGTAATAACCAGCTCGTTTTAGTGGACTGGATATTACATATTTAGGCAGACTACAATTTTAGAATGCATGCAGTTGATGGTAAACACATAATGTTACATTTATAGCGATACAATGCACCTTTAAACCCTATTGTTTGGTGTACTTTGTCAGGTTTATTACAAACACCTGTAGCCACAGCAATCCCACGGCACACAGTTACAAGTGTGTCTTATAGTGCATGCGAAAATGTCAAGTGTATTACATAATGACACAATATTGAGAACAACAATTGCATATCTGAACATAAATATTATTTATGCACTCATGAATAATCAGTTATGATGTCTTGTTAGTTATTTTCCTTTGTATGCTTGGCTTATTCAGACCTAGTTTATTTTACTGCTTTTAAAAACAGACAATGGTGTACATTAAATTAGTTACATCGATTCATGACAGTCATAGGTGAGAATTGTCTACTCTTTAATTACAGCACATATTCGCTACATAAAGACTTTATTCAAACCTAACGACAACATCAGCATGCAGATATGTTATTAGTTTTAGATAACACAAGTTCACTCTAGATATGAAACTACGCAGGATCAGCAAACTGATCACACAGTGGGTAACTGTGGGTTTAACTGAGTTAGTTGGTGGTGCGATGTAGAGTGGTGTGTGATTAGAGGATTGGGGCACATTCTTTAATACCTTCCTTCTTTATACATCACCAAACGACAGACAGACAGACAGACAGACAGACAGACAGACAGACAGACAGACAGACAGACAGACAGACAGACAGACAGACCGACCGACCGACCGACCGACCGACCGACCGACCGACCGACCGACCGACCGACCGACCGACCGACCGACCGACCGACCGACCGACCGACCGACCGACCGACCGACCGACCGACCGACCGACCGACCGACCGACCGACCGACCGACGACCGACCGACCGACCGACCGACCGACCGACCGACCGACCGACCGACCGACCGACCGACCGACCGACCGACAACAGTATTCCATTGCAATATAGACCCATATTAGTTCAGCAACTGACAGTACAGATAAATATATTTAGAAATTTACACTGATCAATATTAATGTACATACAATTATAGACACCAGGTTTGTAATACACTCAAAAATCCACCAGGTGTCAGCACTCACCTTTCTTGTGTTAATGACCGGCAGTAACACAGCCAATGTGGCTCCGTGCAGGAAATGCATGTTGACCCGAAACACACACATGGATGTTCTACTCGGTGGCGCGATCAACAGGTATATCTGAATGGCAAAACATTGTATCTTTGGGTGGTTTTAGAATTTTAGTCTATCTACCTCAGTTCAATTTTTTTTATTTGATCTGTAATCGCAATAATTATTATTTTAATATATATTTATAATATCTTACAGGTTCTTTTCTGGCTTGTATTAATTAGGCATTCCTGCCTCTTGTGCCAGCTTTGCCTTGAGCAATGTTTTGAGACTGTGCGCATGCGTCTAAAGGTGACACAGTCCATAGTAGAGGTGGTGCAGTAAAATCATTTTATAGGATGATTTTTCCACAGTTTATCAATATTTTACTTCACATGACTGGACTGATGGAGCATAGATCTACCAGACTGTGGCAGACTATTCCATACATCAGTAGATCAGTATATAATTATAAATGATTTTTTTCGGATGTTTAATCGGTATCTTTCTTTAAATATTTTTAGGTCGTGCCCTCTCGTTATTGAATAATTTTCCCTTAATGTAAAAAAAATTGAAGTAACAGTAGAATTATATTTCCCAGTTAATATTTTGTAATTTTTTATCATGTCTCCTCTCAGACGACAGTATGAAAGAATAATATGAACAGTCTTTATAATATCGGTCCTTATATATTACGATCACATAAATTAAAAGTCATAATTCTCATAATTTTAACAGGATCTGCAAATCTACAATAATTACGCACGATAGGAATTACCAAACTATACTACATCATAGCACATAAAAGGGTATGTCACTCACAATTCATACTACATGCATCTCACCTGTGTCATCGTGCATAAGTGACAGGGATTTAGTAGCCACAAAACCTGCCGTGTAGCAAATTTGAAGCCTAACTCCATCCCGAATGTCAAGCAGACTATGGCAAGTATAACACGTCTGGACGTCTGCTCCTCTTCATGTCGACCTGGAGGTAACTTCTCGGGCAAAGTGAGACGAGGGTAGCTGTACCACAACACCAAGACGCTTATAGTAATGAAGATAACTGTTTCCACGATCTTTTGTTCCGTGGAGATGAATTCGAGGCATTCCCTACCGCCGTTGCCGGCTAGGCTGTGGTTTACGCCCTCGTACGTCCATTCAAACATTGTGATGACTACAGTAGGCCTACCTGCTAATAACAGCACACCTGGTTCTCATACGAACCGTTCTCACGCACAACATCACTAATCCCAGTGCAAACACGAATTTATCGTCGAACAGGGAAGCGGCTTCTGGCCTGCCTCTGCTTCCCGACGGCGACGCACCTTGCTGACGCCGACCAGGTCAAATGTCAAGGCCGCAGATTAGATTTGTCAATGGCGTGACTTTCACTGATTAAATGCATTGTTTTGTTTGCTATGTAACAATGCACAATGTAATAATACGTCATAGATCATCCACTTCGTAATCGTGTGTTCTGTGAGTGCATTAATACTAGGGAATGCTATTCCGTATCGCGTATGTAAAATGTGCCGGTTCGAACGCCCAACGCCACAACGAAAACGTAAACAACGACCAAACAATTAATCGATATGTGTAGCTACGCGTACACAAATAAATACACTTTAAATAGGTGTCGACATGAACTGTTATTATTGCAGCTAATAAACATTGCTTGTGTTTGTAATATTTCTACGGATAGCGATTTGTGTCACGCTTGCAGTAGCCTGAGCGTGTAAGAGTACAATAAAAACTGTTGTAAATACATGATCCCTCGTCCATACATGATTAGATATTAGTACACCTCTTCCCGGAAGTCAATCCGATTGGTTGTCACGCGCGGTCCGCGAATGACGTAGGCGACGAAAGACGTACGAATTTCGTTACGCGTCGAATATTAATCTTTGATTATCGTACAGTTATTAACGTTTTGCCAGTTTGATACAAAACGTAGCGTTTAGTTTATCTCCACTGTTTGTGAGTTAACATTTCTAGAATGGTGATCTTAACGTCGTTTCCACCGCCAACTGAAGGCATTGTACGAAAACAGGAGTGCACACAAGCGCACGTGCGCGGCAAATGTTTGGGAGACGGTACTCTCTATATTGCAGAAAGGTTAGCAGTACGCCTCGCGCAGTTTTCTCTCGAATTCTGTCGCGCGGCAACGCTCTAAAAACTTTTTTAAGTGGGCGATAATTAGTGCTTATCGCGGGTTTCTGTTGGCATTGCCTCGAATATTCTGGCTACGAGGAATTATAGTCGGAGTGCCCCAGTGTCTGAATGCCCCACTACCTGATTCTGAAAGCCACAAACTTAGTTGTAATGCTCCAACAGTATAGTCGCAATGCACCACTTGTGGTCGGAATGCCCCAGTGATTTTACTATTGTCAAACCTATATATTGTATATATATATATATATATATACATATATCTATATATATATATATATATATATATATATATAGGTATCAAATGTTGTATTATTATAAATGTTGTCGAGAGCTGAAAAAAGTAGATGTGGAATGCAGACATATATAACATGTTTTAAGTTTTTACGAAAGGTGGCTGTAATCTCAGAAGATGTTATTCTATTCTAATAGACAGTTGATTCCAGATTGTTATGTACAGAGAAAGCGTCTCCGAATGTTGTTTTTATGAACAAAAAGTTGTTTGGAGACGGATGGTTTAAGGGTCCTAAAGAATTGTAGCAGATTAAGAAAGTGTGTCAGTTGCATTGTTGAATTAAAAAAATTAACAGTATGTAACAGTAGCCATTTAAATTTAATCTGATATACAACTGGAAGCCAATGCAACTGCTTAAGGAGTGGTACTGATGGTGAGAAACAGGGGCCTTAAGTGTGCTACGCATTTCAGTGCACAGAGTTTAGATAGTAAGTCTTTTGCTATGTTGTTTTGAAGTGAATTACAATAGTCAAGTCGACTATTAATGAAATCTACTGATATTGTTTTAGCCAGTGATAATGACAAATGATGCCAGATTCGAAGAAAATCACATATATGATAGAATCATGATTTCATACTTGTGAAATGTACTATAAAAAGAATCTGAGTACAATACTATACAGTATACATTAGAGTAACCTAGTACAATACCATACAGTATACACTAGAGTAACTGAGTACAATACTATATAGTGTACACTAGAGTAACTGAGTACAATACTATACAGTGTACACTAGAGTAACTGAGTACAATACTATACAGTGTACACTAGAGTAACTGAGTACAATACTATACAGTGTACACTAGAGTAACTGAGTACAATACTATACAGTATACACTAGAGTAACTGAGTACAATACTATACAGTATACACTAGAGTAACTGAGTACAATACTATACAGTATACACTAGAGTAACTGAGTACAATACATACAGTATACATTAGAGTAACCTTAGTACAATACATACAGTTACACTAGAGTAACTGAGTACAATACTATACAGTGTACACTAGAGTAACTGAGTACAATACTATACAGTTACACTAGAGTAACTGAGTACAATACTATACAGTGTACACTAGAGTAACTGAGTACAATACTATACAGTGTACACTAGAGTAACTGAGTACAATACTATACAGTGTACACTAGAGTAACTGAGTACAATACTATACAGTGTACACTAGAGTAACTGAGTACAATACTATACAGTATACACTAGAGTAACTGAGTACAATACTATACAGTATACACTAGAGTAACTGAGTACAATACTATACAGTCTACACTAGAGTAACTGAGTACAATACTATACAGTATACACTAGAGTAACTGAGTACAATACTATACAGTCTACACTAGAGTAACTGAGTACAATACTATACAGTCTACACTAGAGTAACTGAGTACAATACTATACAGTATACACTAGAGTAACTGAGTACAATACTATACAGTGTACACTAGAGTAACTGAGTACAATACTATACAGTGTACACTAGAGTAACTGAGTACAATACTATACAGTGTACACTAGAGTAACTGAGTACAATACTATACAGTTACACTAGAGTAACTGAGTACAATACTATACAGTATACACTAGAGTAACTGAGTACAATACTATACAGTATACACTAGAGTAACTGAGTACAATACTATACAGTATACACTAGAGTAACTGAGTACAATACTATACAGTATACACTAGAGTAACTGAGTACAATACTATACAGTATACACTAGAGTAACTGAGTACAATACTATACAGTGTACACTAGAGTAACTGAGTACAATACTATACAGTATACACTAGAGTAACTGAGTACAATACTATACAGTATACACTAGAGTAACTGAGTACAATACTATACAGTATACACTAGAGTAACTGAGTACAATACTATACAGTATACACTTAGAGTAACCTGAGTACAATACTATACAGTATACACTAGAGTAACTGAGTACAATACTATACAGTATACACTAGAGTAACTGAGTACAATACTATACAGTATACACTAGAGTAACTGAGTACAATACTATACAGTATACACTAGAGTAACTGAGTACAATACTATACAGTTACACTAGAGTAACTGAGTACAATACTATACAGTATACACTAGAGTAACTGAGTACAATACTATACAGTATACACTAGAGTAACTGAGTACAATACTATACAGTATACATTAGAGTAACCTAGTACAATACCATACAGTATACACTAGAGTAACTGAGTACAATACTATATAGTGTACACTAGAGTAACTGAGTACAATACTATACAGTGTACACTAGAGTAACTGAGTACAATACTATACAGTATACACTAGAGTAACTGAGTACAATACTATACAGTATACATTAGAGTAACCTAGTACAATACCATACAGTATACACTAGAGTAACTGAGTACAATACTATATAGTGTACACTAGAGTAACTGAGTACAATACTATACAGTGTACACTAGAGTAACTGAGTACAATACTATACAGTGTACACTAGAGTAACTGAGTACAATACTATACAGTGTACACTAGAGTAACTGAGTACAATACTATACAGTCTACACTAGAGTAACTAAGTACAATACTATACAGTATACACTAGAGTAACTGAGTACAATACTATACAGTATACACTAGAGTAACTGAGTACAATACTATACAGTGTACACTAGAGTAACTGAGTACAATACTATACAGTCTACACTAGAGTAACTGAGTACAATACTATACAGTGTACACTAGAGTAACTGAGTACAATACTATATAGTATACACTAGAGTAACTGAGTACAATACTATACAGTATACACTAGAGTAACTGAGTACAATACTATACAGTATAAAGTAACTGAATAGAGTTTTATTTTGGTGTCCAGATAAAGTTTTTATTATTTATTACCTGACAGCATTTGTTTGTTTGGGGAATAGACGCAGCACAAGAAATGATTTGAACACAATACTGTCATTGTGTTTTGTTGAACTTTGCTATAGCATAACATAATATTATATGTAAGTGTGAGACTAAAAAATGTAATTTAATTGTTAAATTTTGTATAGTGCCAAGTAAGATGCATCATTGCGTTTCAGGTGTTTTACTTTGACATTTATTAATATTTTGGCACACCAGTAGTAATTGAAATTCAATTATGTGCGAACACATATATGTTGTCGAAAAAATGTTTAGTTACATAAAAGTAACCTTATCGATATTTGAAAACCAACTCATTGTGAATAGTTTGTTTTTCCCACAGTCGCGTGTCATGGGTTGGGAATGATGGCGAAGGTTTTTCCCTCGAATATCCCGCCATCTCCCTACATGCCATCTGCCGTGACCTCACAGCCTTCCCTCACGAGTGTCTATACCTCATGGTCGACGCAAACATAGACGGCAAGTACAGTTATACTGGTCCATGGAGGTTGGGAAGTGGTGTCACCTGGTGGCAAACATGAACAACTTCATCCAACGGATGTCAGATATTAAAACTGAGTTTAATGCAAATCACAACGAAAATTTATTTAAATTGCCACGTAATGATAATGACACGTTCAAATGTGATGAAGTAATTAATTCATGTGAATATTTATTGGTTTTCACGTTCAGTGGATGATTAATTTCGTTGGTGAGATTCTGTGCAGATTATCATTGGAAACGGACTATTTTGTTGCAGTGCAAGAACACAGAGGTGAAGGTGATGCGGCGTTGGCTGGTGATGACGCTGACAGCGTCGATGACACGTCAGAAATACACTTTGTCCCCCAAGACAAGTCTGCGCGTAAGTTTCTGATATGAAGCTGAGATGAGAGAAATCCCGGGCCAGGGGTTTAAAGGGCTGTTGTTTGCAGGTGTTGCCGAAGTGACCCAAATATAACAGGGAAGGTCAGAGGTCGGAGGGGTAGAAGGGTGCGGCACACTTTGCTTTTAGGGAGCAGACAATATTTCAGATGGAAACACGAATATGATAAAGCCAATTCTGGAAATGTCAATAAATATCTTCGTGGTGTTGGTGTCAGTATAGAAACATGCACGCATTGCATTTGTGCACATTCAGAAGCATGTGTCTGCCATGTCGGTTGTTGACTGGCAAACATTTTAGAAAGGTCTGACACTACATTGTGGTAAATGTAAAGGTTTGACACTACATTGTGGTAAATTTAAAGGTTTGATACTACATTGTGGTAAATTTAAAGGTTTGATACTACATTGTGGTAAATGTAAAGGTTTGATACTACATTGTGGTAAATGTAAAGATTTGATCATACATTGTGGTAAATGTAAAGATTTGATACTTCATTGTGGTAAATGTAAAGATTTGATACTTCATTGTGGTAAATGTAAAGATTTGATACTTCATTGTGGTAAATGTAAAGATTTGATACTTCATTGTGGTAAATGTAAATATTTGATATTACATTGTGGTAAATGTAAAAGTATGACACTTCATTGTGGTAAATGTAAAGATTTGATACTACATTGTGGTAAATGTAAAAGTATGACACTACATTGTGGTAAATGTAAAGGTTTGATACTACATTGTGGTAAATGTAAAAGTGTGCCACTACATTGTGGTAAATGTAAAGGTTTGATACTACATTGTGGTAAATGTAAAAGTATGACACTACATTGTGGTAAATGTAAAGGTTTGATACTACATTGTGGTAAATGTAAAAGTATGACACTACATTGTGGTAAATGTAAAGGTTTGATACTACATTGTGGTAAATGTAAAGGTTTGATACTACATTGTGGTAAATGTTTCTCCCACAGTGACCACCATGTACCAGGCCATGTCAGACTGCCAGACTCTGCATCCGGATGAAAATGATTCGCTGTCTGAAGGTGCGTATTGTCTGTAATCTGACAATAATTTTTCTAGATGACCACTTGTTAATCCTAAGTGACACATTGTTAATCCGAAGTGACACAGTTGTTTCTCCACATGACACATGTAATCCTGCAGTGACCAGCTTGTAATCCTGATGACACAATGTTCTCTGAGTGACCAGTTGTAATCTGATGTGACAGTTGTAATCTGATACAGTCGTAATCTGATGACACAATCGTAATCTGATGACACAGTTGTAATCTGATGACACTTGTAATCTGATGACCAGTCGTAATATGATGACACAGTCATAATCTGATGACACAGTCGTAATATATGACGCAGTCGTAATCTCCATGTGACACTTGCTTTTCCTACATGACCAGTTGTTGATCCCGCTACTGTGACCACTGTTCTGGCGAGTCGGCATGACAGTTTGCACTTTTTCAACAAAGTAAGACACTTGCTCTTCTACAGTAACCTTTATTTGTTTCATTCAAGAATGGCTCAATTCAAAATAACGCTTTATTTGTGTATGTTCAAGAATGACACCAAATTATTGTAAAAGTACAGTCTTGCCCCATTACGTGTTGCTTGTTGATTGTGGCTCAACACTGAGTGTAGAGTACGGGAACAGTGTCTGCTTCTTTGCCCGGAATTAGCCGCCAGCATAGTAATTTGTCAGGTTCGTGGGAACGTTGAACATCAAAGGCTATTGCAGCTAATGCAGCTCACCCCAGAAGTATTTCTAATTAACCTTGTTTTAAAACTGGATATTTTATTTAACACTTGAACGTGTGTCGCTGTAAAAACTATCCATTTGTTAACTTTATTTATGAACTTAGTGAAGTTTAGTAGAGCGCAGTGGCACAGTGGGTAGAGCGTCAGACTCTCGACTAAAAGGACCCGGGTTCGAATCTTGTGCTGCGGTGTTAAAACCTTGGGACGTTTTTTCACTCTACATTGCTCCTGTTAACTCAGCTATATAAATGAGTACCTGGCTATAGACAGTGGTGGATATGTGTATGAGCAGCCTTCGCGCATTAATTGCAGCATATTGCTGGATGCTTCCCAGAGAAGTTGAGCAGGTGTCTGATTGAACAGGTCTGTCCGGGAAGTAAAGTGTAAAGCGCTTTGAGTCACATATTAGATTTAATAGAATGTCATATAAAATAATACCTTTGCAAAAGCCAGCAACGAAACCTGTCCACTTGCTGGTTTCACTTTCGCTTTTGTAGAGGAGGGGCAGTTTTATGGTGCAGAGGAAGAGGGGGAGGTGGAGCTGACGGAGGAGGGGCGGGGCGTCCTACAGCACTTGGACGCCCTGCTGGAGGGAGGGGTACAACCACAGGGTGGCCCAACAACAAATGGGCATTCTACAGGTATGTTGTGGCGTCCCCTGAAGGTTAGTTGATGTACTACAGCATCTAGCTGCTCCCTCTGGTGGATGCAATGACAGTTAAACCACACATTTAAAAGTTAAAACATTAAGTCATAAAAAATCAACTTAGTCCACAGATAGTACATGTCTGCATCTAATTTATTTTCATATTTATTATTAGACATGTACTGAATGCCTAATGAAAAATTTGTTTTTAAGAGCAATGGACACATGTAATATACTGCTGGCCCGAGGGTTATGTTGCTGCTGGCCAGAGGGTTATGTTGCTGCTGGCTAGAGGGTTATGTTGGTGCTGGCCAGAGGGTTATGTTGGTGCTGGCCCGAGGGTTATGTTGCTGGCCAGAGGGTTATGTTGCTGCTGGCCAGAGGGTTATGTTGGTGCTGGCCCGAGGGTTATGTTGCTGGCCAGAGGGTTATGTTGCTGCTGGCCAGAGGGTTATGTTGCTGCTGGCCAGAGGGTTATGTTGCTGCTGGCCAGAGGGTTATGTTGCTGCTGGCCAGAGGGTTATGTTGCTGCTGGCCAGAGGGTTATGTTGCTGCTGGCCAGAGGGTTATGTTGCTGCTGGCCAGAGGGTTATGTTGCTGCTGGCCAGAGGGTTATGTTGTCCTTCATTAAGAGCACATGTAACTTTGACAAAGTTTTTATGTTAGTAAATGCAGATCATCATTTAAAAAAAATCCCAAATGCTACAAGTGAAGTAACTATAACACAATTTTATTTTTATTTGTTAACCTTCTTATTTTTCATTATTTAACCCTTACAACAACTTATTATTCAACAGTCAACATTTCAACAATAACCTGAAAAATGTATGATTCATAGCACAGTTTTTGTGTTAATTTGTAACCAGTGGTTGCTACATCTTTGATGAACTATTGTTTTCACATTCAGCTGTTTCCATGGAAACGGAAGAGGCTATGGAAACAGGACAGTTTGAAGACGCTGGCCCGGATGACTAGTGGATGTTGCCCTGGTGATTGAAGCCATGGTAACGAGAGTTTGCTAGTGATAGTGCTTGCTACCTTTAAGGAGCAGCACTTGGGATTTAGGGTTCAGCAATGTTCCCACGGGAAGGAAATCTCATCCCAAGTTGCCCCCTTGTCAGCAGGAAGGGGTAGAACAGGCAGACGTGATGTGTACGTCACCAGCAATGCAGACGTGGAACGTAACACTCAACTCAAAAGTACACATCAGTTGTTAAATGTTGCATTTAGTGTTTTTTACTAAATACGTTTGCTAGACAGTGTTTTGAATTCCATTACTGATTTACTGTAAATCACGCATTTGTAAAATCTCGGCAGATCAGTATTTCTCATTATGTCATTTACACTAATTACTTTTTGTAATACTGAATAGTAAAGAAATCAGTACAAGGATAATTGATACTGTGAAATTGCTACAATAATTTGGGCAGAATATCTTTTCCATCCCCGTAAGAGTTGACGAAGGGTTGACCAGTCTGTGCAGGACAGAATCTGACACATGTCAAAGTCTCTCGCTGACGGAGATGACAGTTCAGGTTAAAAATAAATACACATTGTGTATTGGCCAATTTGTATTCACCACCAGCAGCCAAGTGTAGATTATGTGTGTTGTATTAAATGTTATTTTGTAGTAACAGTTGTGAGTTTACTTTCATTATCAGTTCTGTTTTTGGGTAATTTGAATTTCACACATAGATCCTTGACATATTACAGAAAAACTAAAAATCTATGAGAGCAATTTCCTCTCTCCTCTGGACCAGAGCAATGTCCTCTTAGTCACAAATAATAGCCCAGTGACAAGGTCACACAGTGCAAAGGTCACACAGTGCACCAACAGTAGACAGCTGGAACCAGAGGCCATAGGGTTGGGAATGTGCAAGTCCGGAATATACAAGTTGATGAACACACAAGGCACACGGGCAGAACCCAGCAAATGTGAACATCTCGCGTTTGTGGGAGGCAGGTGCCAATCAAATACACATTTCTTGTGTGTTACCTCTTTAAACAAAATTAGAGAAATACCGGGTAGTTAAATTTATGAAAAAAGTACAATTGTTAGCCCTTGAAGGCCTTAGGGTGCTTTAGAACAATCAAATATAAATTGTCATGCGTAGTGGCAATGCCCTGATATATTTTCCCAAATTAAAAAAATAGACACCAAATCGTTTTTGATATACACACATGTATAAGGCTAATGGTGCATGTCCGAGTGATGTCATTAGTCTGTTGGGCCTAGTCTAAAATATATGAAATTCATTATTTACAGAGAATAAAGTAAGGGCCCCAAACAATTCACATGACATCCACACTGTCTGTGCTTCACATGACACACACACACACACACACACTGTCTGTGCTTCACATGACACACACACACACACTGTCTGTGCTTCACATGACACACACACACACACACTGTCTGTGCTTCACATGACACACACACACACACACACACTGTCTGTGCTTCACATGACACACACACACACACACTGTCTGTGCTTCACATGACACACACACACACACACTGTCTGTGCTTCACATGACACACACACTTCTTACATGACACACACACTGTCTGTGCTTCACATGACACACACACACACACACTGTCTGTTCTTCACATGACACACACACACACACACTGTCTGCTTCACATGACACACACACACACACACACACACACACACACACACACACACACACTGTCTGTGCTTCACATGACACACACACTGTCTGTTCTTCACATACACACACACTGTCTGTTCTTCACAAGTGGCTTCACATGACACACACACACACACACTGTCTGCTTCACATGACACACACACACACACACACACACACAGTCTGTGCTTCACATGACAACACACACACTGTCTGTTCTTCACATGACACACACACTGTCTGTTCTTCACATGACACACACACTGTCTGTTCTTCACAAGACACACACTGTCTGTTCTTCACATGACACACACACACACACTGTCTGTGCTTCACATGACACACACACTGTCTGTTCTTCACAAGACACACACTGTCTGTTCTTCACATGAACACACACACTGTCTGTTCTTCACATGACACACACACTGTCTGTTCTTCACATGACACACACACACTGTCTGTTCTTCACATGACAAAACACACACTGTCTGTTCTTCACATGACACACACACTGTCTGTTCTTCACATGACACACACACACTGTCTGTTCTTCACATGACAACACTGTCTGTTCTTCACATGACACACACACACTGTCTGTTCTTCACATGACACACACACTGTCTGTTCTTCACATGACACACACTGTCTGTTCTTCACATGACACACACACACTGTCTGTTCTTCACATGCACAACACTGTCTGTTCTTCACATGCACACACACACTGTCTGTTCTTCACATGACACACACACACTGTCTGTTCTTCCATGACATATGCACTGTCTGTTCTTCACATGACACACACACTGTCTGTTCTTCACATGACACACACACACTGTCTGTTCTTCACATGACACACACACACTGTCTGTTCTTCACATGACACACACACTGTCTGTTCTTCACATGACAACACACACACTGTCTGTTCTTCACATGAACACACACACACACTGTCTGTTCTTCACAAGACACATGCACTGTCTTTCTTCACATGACACACACACTGTCTGTTCTTCACATTAATTTAACAGAAGAATATAAAAACAGGTAAATAACCTGATTCATTTGTCAATTTAACATAAGAAATACACATGTCACTTCTATCCACTTTGAATTTATTAATATAATTTAAACAAAATGTGACTAACAGACATCATATAATATTACAATATTAACATTATTTTATTTCATGTAAACATTTCCTATTATTTCTGTAAATATCGCACATGAAAATAACGCACATCCGTAAATATTTGGCAGGATCAACTGCCACTGTCTAAGGCCGTCTTTAACGTCCAATCACAACAAACAATACATAATTACAGAGACTCTTCAGTTCAGTAATGTAAATTTATACATATTTTTTTATCGGTGAACAATGAGACCTTTTATTTTGTGATTCTGACGACAGGTTTACAAAGACACAAACAGAAACACAAAACGTCTGTAATTAAGTAGAATCCAGAGATAAAACATGCCCTGTTTTACCGAGGACATTATTTACACAACACACCGCAAAAGCGCGGAATTGGCACATTCTGGGTTGATTGATTTTAGTTTATAATATCACTGTTATGGAGAGAAATTAGTTTTAAAGCGCAAAATTGGTCTTAAAGAGCAAAACCGGGAGCAAAGTCAGTCTTAAAGAGCAAAACTGGGAGCACAATTGGTCTTAAAGAGCAAAACTGGACTTATGAATTCTTTAAAATGTTCTAATATGATAGCAGGATTGTACCCCTAAAATATGTAATGTGCATTTTTTGGAATGTTCAAACGCCCCCTTAATTATGAATACATAAAATGTAACAACTTCTCCCGTTACAATCAATGTCACTTAACATTGAGCAGAAATCAAAACAGGACCAGATGGGTTTTTAATTATTATAAATCAAGTCTAGAGACAAATGGAAAAAACCCTGAATCAATAACATGAGTTGGCAGTGACAACGTACGCCATCTAGTGGCGGTGCACCACTACGCCATCTGGTGGTTAGTTTAGTCAGAACAAAATATAAATGACTGAGACAGAAATACATTAACAAATAACACGTATCAGGTCATGGCTTCATAAATATCAGGGTATTCTTCATAAAATCAGTAGCTTGTACAAAATAATCACTCGCAATATATAAATCGATGAAGCACAGGGACATTGTGTTTTCCCGCGGTTCCTGGCATTCTGCAGTTCATAGCAATTTACCATCACTGACATTGAAGGGAATGTCATCAAATACTTCTACATTTGAGTCCTGCAAGTCAAAAAACCCCGTGAAAACAGCAATTTACACTGATGACATTTCACACCTGCCTCTGCTTCACGTACGCTACAACTGTACACTTGTCACATGACACGAATAAACAAAATTAGTCTTTATCAGTCAAAACGAACACAAAATTCACTTGTTTTTGTGCGTGAAATTAATTTCACAGGAAACACACATAGGTGGCGCTATTTTAGATCAGCTGTAGACGGTTGCTCTTACATGGGAGGAGGGTTAAGGTTAGGGTTAGGATTGGGGAAAGGTTGAATATACTTTGGACAACATATACATGCATTTGTCTGTGGAGGGAGTAGCATAAAAGTAGCATAAAAGTAGCATAAAAGACAATGGTTCCACTTACCAGAGTTTCCTGTTATAAAAACAACGTATACACAAAAAGCAAGTGTAGTCCGTGCACATTTTGACTGACAAGAGAGAGTAATTTTAATTTTCCGATCACATCACAATAGTTTATGTGTAGTAAAGGTATAGTAGATGTACGCTGTGAAATGTTGTGACTGTAAGCGGCTGTTTTCATGTTTTGTTCAAGGTGGGGGCCTAAACAACAAAGATTCCTATTATCATGTACAGTCAACTTACGTCTATAAACAGTGTCATTCTAACGACACAATTGACATGTCTGTGTCATTTTTGTTACTATTATCCCCATCGTTGCCACTGACGGGATTGGGTTTGTCTTCAAACCCTCCACTTCCCTTGCGCAAATCTGCAGCCTGCCGCGCGATTTCTGTCAAATGACTAGCTTCCATTTTCCCCGTCTGCGAGACCAGTTTGAAAAAGAGGCCATCTTGTTTCTGCAGCAGGTTGTGAGGTTCGTCAAACTCAACAATATGGCCGTCTTTGAGAACCTACGAGAAAAATGATCACTGTTAAAATAAAGTGAAGTAAAGGTCACTTTGTAAGTTTATATATGACACACTAACTATCCTAAGAACAACTCGACACTTTCTACACTTTACAGTTGAACACTTTACTCTGTGGCAACATGTGAACAACATCCCAACTTCTCTGAAACAGTGAGTGACATCTGCCTGTATCAGTCTTTGAGTATATTCAAATTCCTCTTCAACAATCAGAGAAGACATCCAAGAAACTCTAGTCATGACTGGTGGGGGGGGGTTGTGGTGACAAAAGACCACATCAATGGGGTCATGGTGACTAAAGACCACATCAAGGGGGTTGTTGTGACTAAAGACCACATTGAGGGGGTCGTGGTGACTAAAGACCACATCGAGGGGGTCGTGGTGACTAAAGACCACATTGAGGGGGTCGTGGTGACTAAAGATCACATCGAGGGGGTTGTGGTGACTAAAGACCACATTGAGGGGGTCGTGGTGACAAAGATCACATCGAGGGGGTTGCAGTGACCAAAGACCACATCAATGGGGTCGTGGTGACTAAAGACCACATCGAGGGGGTTGTGACTAAAGATCACATTGAGGGGGTCGTGGTGACAAAAGATCACATCAATGGGGTCGTGGTGACTAAAGACCACATCGAGGGGGTTGTTGTGACTAAAGACCACATCGAGGGGGTTGTTGTGACTAAAGACCATGTTCTCGTAATTAAATGACTGATGTTCTAACCACTGTGCTCCACAAAGTAGCTAAAAATATATCGGTGCATATAGGAAAAACATGGCGAGAAATTTTCACCATTATAAGAACGTTGTTACTACATAGTGTGTTAACGACTAAGTGAATGACATTTTTAATTTGTTGTTTGTTTCAGAATGTAAACTAATTATTATATTACGGTGAATCAGTTATTAAGACTGTTTAAAGCACCTTACATTATAACAATGATACAATTAATGCATGAAGACTATTTGTTCAAACATATCCACCACTGTCTATAGCCAGGTACACAGTCGTACAGCTGAATGAACTGGAACAATGTAGACATGGCAGTGCTGGCTTCAAACAGTATTGAGAGTCTGACACCCTAACCACTGTGCCACTGCGCCCCACTTCATCAGATGTATCAACACTGTGTCTAGTCTCACTCACTCGACCCTCACTCGACTGTGAAACTTCACTGAGGAGATAGTCTGGTGACTCACTGAGGAGATAGTCTGGTGACTCACTGAGGAGATAGTCTGGTGACTCACTGAGGAGATAGTCTGGTGACTCACTGAGGAGATAGTCTGGCGACTCACTGAGGAGATAGTCTGGCGACTCACTGAGGAGATAGTCTGGTGACTCACTGAGGAGATAGTCTGGTGACTCACTGAGGAGATAGTCTGGTGACTCACTGAGGAGATAGTCTGGTGACTCACTGAGGAGATAGTCTGGTGACTCACTGAGGAGATAGTCTGGTGACTCACTGAGGAGATAGTCTGGCGACTCACTGAGGAGATAGTCTGGCGACTCACTGAGGAGATAGTCTGGCGACTCACTGAGGAGATAGTCTGGTGACTCACTGAGGAGATAGTCTGGTGACTCACTGAGGAGATAGTCTGGTGACTCACTGAGGAGATAGTCTGGTGACTCACTGAGGAGATAGTCTGGTGACTCACTGAGGAGATAGTCTGGCGACTCACTGAGGAGATAGTCTGGCGACTCACTGAGGAGATAGTCTGGTGACTCACTGAGGAGATAGTCTGGTGACTCACTGAGGAGATAGTCTGGTGACTCACTGAGGAGATAGTCTGGTGACTCACTGAGGAGATAGTCTGGCGACTCACTGAGGAGATAGTCTGGTGACTCACTGAGGAGATAGTCTGGTGACTCACTGAGGAGATAGTCTGGTGACTCACTGAGGAGATAGTCTGGTGACTCACTGAGGAGATAGTCTGGTGACTCACTGAGGAGATAGTCTGGGGACTCACTGAGGAGATAGTCTGGCGACTCACTGAGGAGATAGTCTGGCGACTCACTGAGGAGATAGTCTGGTGACTCACTGAGGAGATAGTCTGGTGACTCACTGAGGAGATAGTCTGGCGACTCACTGAGGAGATAGTCTGGCGACTCAGCTGGGTTTTTAATGTTATCTATTTTAGGGTCTAAATAGTGCTGCCACCTCACGGAGCCTGGGTAACTGAGGCTAATTCTGCCATAATTCCTGCTTAATAAACAACTGCAATTTTTTTTCTATTCATTTTGCATTAATATCAGCTTATTGTTGAATACTGTTAATATTATAGTATTAATTTATAGAAGATTTATAGAGGTTCCTGAGACCTAATCGGCATCTCTACTCTATTTCTGGGGCAAGGCCGCCCTGGTGGCAGCATTGGCAGAGCATTACTTCCCCAGACAGATGAGGGGTAAACAGTGCTGTGTCCTGTCTGAGGGTAGTTACCATGATTCTGTCCGAGTCCATCACAGTGTGGAGGCGGTGAGCTATGGTCAGCACCGTGCACTCGTTGAACTTCTGTCTGATGGTTTGCTGGATGAGTGAGTCGGTCCTGGGGAACGTATCACGGAGCAGTGAGAAATGAGTGAATATTATAGTTTACAAATAAAGGTAATAGTAAAACGTCTGCAGAACCTTTATCCTTGGGAAACTGGACCCAGACGTGTGACATACAAAACTCACGAAGTGTAACTGTGATTGGAGACAGCCTGAGTTGTCACTGAAAGTTGGGGACAGAATTCCAAACTTATGACTTAATTTTGTGTGTGAAAAATGGCTACTGTCATAGAAGGTTTAAATGATGGGATTTGTACTTTAAAATCAGAAATCATTTATCATCACATGATATCGTTATGAAACTGGATCTATCGTCTACAATTTATCTTATCGTGGACATTTTCAAATTGTGAATGTTGCTACAAAATGTGGTTTCAATATACATTCAATAAATCCATTAGTCTGACGGAATTCATGTCAATGATAAATAAAATGACAGAAACAGAATGCCTTCTTTAAAAGTAGTTTGATATTCACAAATAATAAATGTTCATTCTATATTGTGACCAAGCTGTCCACCTACGTCTACACATTGACAACCTAACTCATACATCCAGAGTCTAACATCACAACACTAGAAGTGAATATACGATTTCTATCAAAACAACCATATTTCCATTCCAATCCTTCCTTCATACTGCTACCACCAGGCAGATACTTTCCCTCTGTTTTTGTTACAAAGCACAGACACTTGACCGAACAATTTAGCAGGAAATACAACAGAATAACAAACAGCTTCATATCTACAGTGGCCATTTTGGTAGCTGCTTGGAACTGGTTGCTAGGCAACAGGTGCCATCAACAGTGTCTTAAGGTTGTAACATACCGTGGGTCAACATTTGCCGTGGCCTCGTCTATTATGAGGACTCGGTTGCGGTAGAGGAGGGCGCGGGCGAGACATATCAGCTGCCGCTGACCCACGCTGAAGTTGCCCCCACCCTCCGATATTGTTGCACTCAGCTGACCGTGCAGACTCACCACCAGATGCTTGAGGCGCACCTGTAGGGAAAGGGTTAACCTTTTAGAACCGGAACAGGTAGAGGGTTAACCTTTTAGAACGAGAACAGGTAGAGACTTAACCTTTTAGAACTGGAACAGGGTTAACCTTCTATAAATTGGAACAGGGAGAGGGTTAATCTTTTAGAAATGGTCCATTGAAATGCTTAACCTTTTAGACCTGGAACAGGGAAAGGGTTAACCTTTTATAACTGAACAGGGAAAAGGTTAACCATAACAGACTGGGATACCCCAGGAAGACCCCGTGAGGGAATATGGCTTCAGAGGAAGAAGAACCCAATGACTTACCTCCGACAGGGCCTGCCACAGAGCGGAGTCGTTGTGTTGGTGGAAGGGGTCTAGGTTCTGTCTCACAGTGCCCACAAACAGCACCGGGTCCTGGAACAGACACGGTCAAAACAGGTCAGTTTTTATAGAGCGCTGCACCCAATCCTCAGGACTGCTCAAAGCACTTTACACTTTACTTCCCTGACAGACCTGTTTAATCTGACACCATCTCAACTTCTCTGGGAAGCATCCAGCCATACGCTGCAATTAATGCGTGAAGAATGTTCGTACACATATCCACCACTGTCTATAGCCAGGTATTCACGAACCCGGGTCCTCTTAGTCGAGGGTCCGAAGTTCTACCCCTGAGCCACTCTACATCCTGTCCCGTCAACATCTACATCCTGTCCCGTCAACATCTACATCCTGTCCCGTCAACATCTACATCCTGTCCCCAACATCTACATCCTGTCCCGTCAACATCTACATCCTGTCCCGTCAACATCTACATCCTTCCTACAGTCTACATTTCTAACATGCAGTTGAACTCTCATCTGTCACCTTAACATTAACCTTGAACATCTACTCCGTCCCGAAATACTGCCCGTAACATCTACATCCTGTCCCGTCAACATCTACATCCTGTCCCTCAACATCTACATCCTGTCCCTGTCAACATCTACATCCTGTCCCGTCAACATCTACATCCTGTCCCGTCAACATCTACATCCTGTCCCGTCAACATCTACATCCTGTCCCGTCAACATCTACATCCTGTCCCTTCAACATCTACATCCTGTCCCGTCAACATCTACATCCTGTCCCGTCAACATCTACATCCTGTCCCGTCAACATCTACATCCTGTCCCGTCAACATCTACATCCTGTCCCGTCAACATCTACATCCTGTCCCGTCAACATCTACATCCTGTCCCGTCAACATCTACATCCTGTCCCGTCAACATCTACATCCTGTCCCGTCAACATCTACATCCTGTCCCGTCAACATCTACATCCTGTCCCATCAACATCTACATCCTGTCCCGTCAACATCTACATCCTTCCTACAGTCTACATTTCTAACATTCAGTTGAGACTTGATTTATGATCACCTCTGTAATGTGAAACCTTGATATTATGTGCAGTCCCAAATGACTGACACCGTAAACTAGGGTATTGTTCCTGCTAGTCTACCTGGGAATACAGTCAGTAATCCAGGTGGGATTACCTGCAGATTACCTCAGTCAGCACTTATGCTAAGTCACAGGCTCGTCACACTTAACTGAGTCTCACTCGGCCGTGCAACTTCACCAAGAAGACGGTCTGGTGACTTAACCAGCTTTTGAATGTTATCCGTGTGAGGGACTAAAAAGTGCTGCCACCTCATGGAGCCTGGGTAATCAAGGCAAATTTGTCATAATTCCTGTTTCATAAATAACTGCAAATTTGTAATTCTGTTTATGTTTGTGTGAATACAAGTTTAATGTCGAATACTTAAAAAAAGTATATCCTCATATTAGTGTTTATTTCATAGTTTGCTTGAGAGTCAATTAGCGTCTCTCCCCATTCTGGGGTAAGGCCCCCTGGTGGCAACATCAGCAGTGCAATAATATCCCAGGTGGGTGTGAGGGGCTAAACAGTGCTGCCACCTCGTGGAGCCTGAGTAATTAGGGCTAGTCACAGACAGGAAGTCATCATTGCAGCTAATCAGCAGCCGGACCAAATATGACATCAAAAATAAGACGCCAATGAACTCGGCATCTAAATGTTCACTCAGCACCTACT
>JAODUO010000293.1:112500-135000 GCA_025642075.2 Ridgeia piscesae
CTTGTATCACACCACCCGTCTACTTGTATCACACCACCCGTCTACTTGTATCACACCACCCGTCTACTTGTATCACACCACCCGTCTACTTGTATCACACCACCCGTCTACTTGTATCACACCACCCGTCTACTTGTATCACACCACCCGTCTACTTGTATCACACCACCCGTCTACTTGTATCACACCACCCGTCTACTTGTATCACACCACCCGTCTACTTGTATCACACCACCCGTCTACTTGTATCACACCACCCGTCAACTTGTATCACACCACCCGTCTACTTGTATCACACCACCCGTCTACTTGTATCACACCACCCGTCTACTTGTATCACACCACCTGTCTACTTGTATCACACCACCTGTCTACTTGTATCACACCACCTGTCTACTTGTATCACACCACCTGTCTACTTGTATCACACCACCTGTCTACTTGTATCACACCACCTGTCTACTTGTATCACACCACCCGTCTACTTGTATCACACCACCCGTCTACTTGTATCACACCACCCGTCTACTTGTATCACACCACCTGTCTACTTGTATCACACCACCCGTCTACTTGTATCACACCACCCGTCTACTTGTATCACACCACCCGTCTACTTGTATCACACCACCCGTCTACTTGTATCACACCACCTGTCTACTTGTATCACACCACCTGTCTACTTGTATCACACCACCTGTCTACTTGTATCACACCACCTGTCTACTTGTATCACACCACCTGTCTACTTGTATCACACCACCCGTCTACTTGTATCACACCACCCGTCTACTTGTATCACACCACCCGTCTACTTGTATCACACCACCCGTCTACTTGTATCACACCACCCGTCTACTTGTATCACACCACCCGTCTACTTGTATCACACCACCGTCTACTTGTATCACACCACCCGTCTACTTGTATCACACCACCCGTCTACTTGTATCACACCACCCGTCTACTTGTATCACACCACCTGTCTACTTGTATCACACCACCGTCTACTTGTATCACACCACCCGTCTACTTGTATCACACCACCCGTCTACTTGTATCACACCACCCTGTCTACTTGTATCACACCACCCGTCTACTTGTATCACACCACCCGTCTACTTGTATCACACCACCCGTCTACTTGTATCACACCACCCGTCTACTTGTATCACACCACCCGTCTACTTGTATCACACCACCTGTCTACTTGTATCACACCACCTGTCTACTTGTATCACACCAACTGTCTACTTGTATCACACCACTGTCTACTTGTATCACACCACCTGTCTACTTGTATCACACCACCTGTCTACTTGTATCACACCACCTGTCTACTTGTATCACACCACCTGTCTACTTGTATCACACCACCTGTCTACTTGTATCACACCACCTGTCTACTTGTATCACACCACCTGTCTACTTGTATCACACCACCTGTCTACTTGTATCACACCACCTGTCTACTTGTATCACACCACCTGTCTACTTGTATCACACCAACTGTCTACTTGTATCACACCAACTGTCTACTTGTATCACACCACCTGTCTACTTGTATCACACCACCTGTCTACTTGTATCACACCACCTGTCTACTTGTATCACACCAACTGTCTACTTGTATCACACCAACTGTCTACTTGTATCACACCAACTGTCTACTTGTATCACACCACCTGTCTACTTGTATCACACCACCCGTCTACTTGTATCACACCACCCGTCTACTTGTATCACACCACCCGTCTACTTGTATCACACCACCTGTCTACTTGTATCACACCACTTGTCTACTTGCGTTCTACCAACTGTCTACTTGTGTGGCACTTACTTGTTCCTTCGAGTCGTTTCACGGCACGGGATGTCCGCAGGTAGAATCGTCTCAGGTAGATGAAGACCAAGATGAGGGGGGAGGTTGGCACAAACACCCACGGGTTGACGACCCCAGCCACCGCCACAATCATGACGATAAGGAGGGCGCACTGACAGGGTGGACAGAAACACTCGACTCAAAACATGTGACAGCCAGGGTGACAGCGACAGCCAGGGTGACAGCTGCTGCTACTTCTATATAATTCTTTTTACTTCAACGTACACGCTGCAGGTTCACTGCCAGTTTGTCTTTAGTTACTTTATCAAGCTTGGAACAATGTTCACAATTTGAAAGATTCCGCCTGCAACACGTTCAAATGGTAAACAAAACATCCAGTTTCAAACACAAAACTGATTGGCAAAAATGCCGAGGAGAACAGAGTTAACCGCAAAACCCTTTGATGTTTAATTTTCCCACGTTCTAGACAGCAGTTGTCCCATTACAAATTACTGCTCACCCAATTCTGGACGAGGAGCTGAGAACGCTAACCCTTTGTGACCCAGACACACTGTCTGACACGGTCGTACGAAAGTGTCACAGCTCTGACGTCTGAATCTATGTCGGACAGGACCCTACTGCCACACACAGACGCAGTGACACAAGGGCAACTACAGGTGTAGGTCCCTGTGTCACCACAAAGAGGGTGGGTCAGTACGATAAGTGATCTGACTGACTGGATGTCAGATATCCGCTGTTAGAGGAAAATGGCGCATGTACAGTGTCGGTGTTCGATGTGATGTCAAAATTTGCATATTGCCATAGCAACTGATCCAACACAGTACTGTTGTACAACTGTGTCTGATAGTGTAGTGCAGCCTTTAGATGTAACATGTGACCTGGGTATTAAGTTTCTCATGGCCATTCTGCAGGGGAGCTAAAAATTGCTCATTAAATTCCATTAATATAAGTTGTGTGATTTTTTGCAGAAACTCATAACACACAATCTTGTCTTACAATGTCCAGTTAATCCTCTCCAAGAAATAACATCAAACAACATAGCGCCAATGTCTATAGCCGTGCTGGTATCCCAGCATGCACTCACAGTTAGGAAGTCATACATGGTGATGGGAAGGATTTCATCCAGTTGGCCGATGTCTTTGGAGAACCGATTCAGGATGCGACCTAAAATATAAAGAAAACGATCGCCATGGTAACAGAGTTCTGGGCACAGAGCAATGCTGACTTCTTTCTTAGTGGTAGTCATCTTAAAATGTTTAGTCAGATTAAAAACTAGACTTGTGAGAAAAATGTAAATTTAGTACCATTTCACATCACCAATATGCTGATCAAACTGAATTAAATCATTCTCCTCAACCATAAACCTCCCATAAATACTTACTTACTTACTTACTTACGACCGTAGTATTAGAAAAAAGCAGTGACCCGGCTGACCACTCAATCAACAACTACCTGAGGCTGAGGTAGACCAATGAGAAGAACTCACCAACTGGGTTGGTGTCAAAGAACATGACAGGACACCGGACGATGGCAGCAAACATTCTGTTGTGTAGATTTTTCGAGGCGGACACCATTACATGAAACATCCAGAGGGCGTTGATGAGCCCAAACACAAAGATGGTGGCCGTGATCACAGTGTAGATGATTATGTGATACGACAGGTCAAAGGTTGAGGCGGGCGTCGTTACATTGATTCCAGTCGGAACCTGCAGCGCCGCCTGGCGGGCTTCCTCTTCATTAGCCCTGTGCACAATCGAAGGAGTGGGTAAAATATTAAATTGAAATTTGCATGTGGATAGAAACATAACGTGTTGAAGTGAATTATGAACAACCTGGAATTGTATGTGGATATGCTTAAACACTCTTCATTGCGTCTCGTTCTGGATGAATGTTGTTTATCTTTGTTGAGTTGTGTTCCAGGGCTGTGTCACAGACACTATCATGCTGCTTGCAACCAAATTGAATTTAATATGGACGTTTAAAAAGAAGTTCATTTTATTCAAACAAAGATGCAAAGTTTATGCAAATATATTACACAACACTGACACAGTCCAAATATTCACTAGCAATTTTGACATGACCCCAAACATTCACCTACAATTCGACATGATCCCAAACATTCACCTACAATTTGACATGACCCCCAAAATTCACCTACAATTTGAAATGACCCCCAACATTCACCTACAATTCGACATGATCCCAACATTCACCTACAATTCGACATGACCCCCAACATTCACCTACAATTCGACATGACCCCCAACATTCACCTACAATTCGACATGACCCCCAACATTCACCTACAATTCGACATGATCCCCAACATTCACCTACAATTCGACATGACCCCCAACATTCACCTACAATTCGACATGACCCCCAACATTCACCTACAATTCGACATGACCCCCAACATTTACCTACAACTTGACATGACCCCCAACATTCACCTACAAGTTGACATGACCCCCAACATTCACCTACAAGTTGACATGACCCCCAACATTCACCTACAATTCGACATGACCCCCAACATTCACCTACAATTGACATGACCCCCAACATTCACCTACAAGTTGACATGACCCCCAACATTCACCTACAATTTGACATGACCCCCAACATTCACCTACAATTCGACATGATCCCGAACATTCACCTACAATTTGAAATGACCCCCAACATTCACCTACAATTCGACATGATCCCAACATTCACCTACAATTCGACATGACCCCCAACATTCACCTACAATTCGACATGACCCCCAACATTCACCTACAATTCGACATGACCCCCAACATTCACCTACAATTCGACATGATCCCCAACATTCACCTACAATTCGACATGACCCCCAACATTCACCTACAATTCGACATGACCCCCAACATTCACCTACAATTCGACATGACCCCCAACATTCACCTACAATTCGACATGACCCCCAACATTCACCTACAAGTTGACATGACCCCCAACATTCACCTACAAGTTGACATGACCCCCAACATTCACCTACAATTCGACATGACCCCCAACATTTACCTACAAGTTGACATGACCCCCAACATTCACCTACAAGTTGACATGACCCCCAACATTCACCTACAATTCGACATGACCCCCAACATTCACCTACAAGTTGACATGACCCCCAACATTCACCTACAAGTTGACATGACCCCCAACATTCACCCACAAGTTGACATGACCCCCAACATTCACCCACAAGTTGACATGACCCCCAACATTCACCTACAAGTTGACATGACCCCCAACATTCCCCCTACAAGTTGACATGACCCCCAACATTCACCCACAAGTTGACATGACCCCCAACATTCACCCACAAGTTGACATGACCCCCAACATTCACCTACAAGTTGACATGACCCCCAACATTCACCTACAAGTTGACATGACCCCCAACATTCACCTACAATTCGACATGACCCCCAACATTTACCTACAAGTTGACATGACCCCCAACATTCACCCACAAGTTGACATGACCCCCAACATTCACCCACAAGTTGACATGACCCCCAACATTCACCCACAAGTTGACATGACCCCCAACATTCACCCACAAGTTGACATGACCCCCAACATTCACCCACAAGTTGACATGACCCCCAACATTCACCCACAAGTTGACATGACCCCCAACATTCACCCACAAGTTGACATGACCCCCAACATTCACCCACAAGTTGACATGACCCCCAACATTCACCCACAAGTTGACATGACCCCCAACATTCACCCACAAGTTGACATGACCCCCAACATTCACCTACAAGTTGACATGACCCCCAACATTCACCCACAAGTTGACATGACCCCCAACATTCACCCACAAGTTGACATGACCCCCAACATTCACCCACAAGTTGACATGACCCCCAACATTCACCCACAACTTGACATGACCCCCAACATTCACCCACAAGTTGACATGACCCCCAACATTCACCCACAAGTTGACATGACCCCCAACATTCACCCACAAGTTGACATGACCCCCAACATTCACCCACAAGTTGACATGACCCCCAACATTCACCCACAAGTTGACATGACCCCCAACATTCACCCACAAGTTGACATGACCCCCAACATTCACCCACAAGTTGACATGACCCCCAACATTCACCTACAAGTTGACATGACCCCCAACATTCACCTACAATTGACATGACCCCCAACATTTACCTACAATTCGACATGACCCCCAACATTCACCCACAAGTTGACATGACCCCCAACATTCACCCACAAGTTGACATGACCCCCAACATTCACCCACAAGTTGACATGACCCCCAACATTCACCCACAAGTTGACATGACCCCCAACATTCACCCACAAGTTGACATGACCCCCAACATTCACCCACAAGTTGACATGACCCCCAACATTCACCCACAAGTTGACATGACCCCCCAACCCACAGTTGACACCCCAACATTCACCCACAAGTTGACATGACCCCCAACATTCACCCACAAGTTGACATGACCCCCAACATTCACCCACAAGTTGACATGACCCCCAACATTCACCCACAAGTTCACCATTTAAGAAGCCCGCAGCTATTTCACACATCACTCGTAGATAATTTTGACACATTCCCGAGATCACAGCAACAACTTTGACCTGGTCCCCTTCACCGCACACATCTGAGACGACCCCTCAATACTCACCAGATTGAGAGCCACCAATCAGAGAAGACGTAACTGGTCTGGGCGACAATGTTGACGAGGACAAAGAAGATGACACCGGCGACACCTGTCCCCGACTGGAAGTACTTCAAGTAGACTTTCGCTGGGACTGTTCCCGTCACAACTCCCTCTTCCTCCTGTAGGGGCGCCACTTGGTCCAACTGCGGAGCAAAGTTTCAATTAATTTTGACATATGACAAATATATCAGGTTATGGGGATGAAGACAGTTAACAATGGGGAGGGACCCAGAGATGTTAGTTTGTGGGGTCGGAGGGGTCGCAAAAACCTCCATTTGAACACTGGAGGCTCGCAAAAACCTCCATTTGAACACTGGAGGCTCGCAAAAACCTCCATTTGAACAATGGAGGCTCGCAAAAACCTCCATTTGAACACTGGAGGCTCACAAAAACCTCCATTTGAACAATGGAGGCTTGCAAAAAGCCTCCACTGACGGCTGATGCAAATCTATTCTGCTGTCAAATGCTTGGATTATATCGAAAGACAACTGAAAATGTTTTGCTGTCGCACCATCAGGTTCACCAGTTATCACTCGCCATTTTTGTAAATCAGAAGACAGTAGCAGGTGTTTAGAATTTTTTTGGCAGCCTCATCGCCACAATTTCTAACCTGGCCTCCATTAACCAGACTCCGTGAGGTGGCAGCACTTTTCAGCCCCTCAACTCCGCCTGGGATATTAATGGGCTGCTGATGTAACCGACAGGGAGGCCTTACCCCAAATTAGGGTAGAGACGCTGATTGGTTCGCAGGTCGAATTTGAAATAACAAATTAAATAACGATACTTTTGTTTATCAGATAATGCTATATTATAAAAAAACGATTCAAAATTTAACTCATGCTAACACAAAAATAAATAGAAATACAAATTTTCAGTTGTTTATAAAATAGGAATTATGGCAGGATTAACCAGTATCCGTGAGATAGCTGAAAAGTACAATAAGATAAAACAATTGATTAATGTATATTAGTAAAACTATATATGAAAGCATAACAATATATATATATAAATATAACTACACTGTGTATATGGAACTGTTACTAATTAGAATGTTTGGTAAAATTTAAAAACAACAAAATAAATTAGGATAACTAAACTGTAATTGGCCTAAAATATGAATATATAAATTTTGACTGATTAAGTGTCAGAACAAAATGATAAAACATTTAGCAAAGTAGATTATTAAAAATATAAACAACCCGAATAAGTGAAATATAACTAATTAAAATAGCTAATAAAATGGGCCACATAAGAACTTCACATCAGTTTTTACTTTACATTACTTTACTTTATTTTACAGTACAACAAAGTCACTATAATATTATGACACAAGTGACGGAGTTGGTGACACTGACACAAACGTCTCCATCCACGGAGTCATCAATGGCACCCAGGGACTCAAGGGACATGGACTGTCTGTTTTCCCCCAGGGAGAAACTCTGGGAGAAGGGTCGAGGAACCAACAAATGATGTCCGCGGGTCGCTGGGGTCTGCTGACTGAACGCCTCCTGGTGGCAGAAAAAGAAAACGTTTATAGAGCACTATAAGTGTACGTTATTACAACTGGAGTCACTTAAAGTACATATGTGTTCATAATTTTGTTGTTGTTGTAAAATCATGATTTTAATTATGATTAAAAAGTCTGTTAAAGGCTGTTTAATAAACCCCAAACATGTTTCTATTTTTTTTTACATATTAAGGCGATTTAAACTATTTGCAAAAAGACAAACATAATCGTGCAATTTAGTTGCGGGAATTAAAGTTATAGTTTTCCACAATGGGCCAACTGGCCCTGAAGTACTTTGGACTATATTATAGTGAGTTTGTAGTTGTGAATAAACTTTGACTTGGGTGAATCATAGACACTGCTTCACCATAGTCACTTAATTGGCATTTTCTCTCTTTATTCATATGAGATGATCAGACAATTGTATATGTTTGTCATCTACAGGTGACAATATCCCACAGTTACACCATTTAAAAAATAAATAAGCATCAAAATGAACTCAACTTGCATTTACAGAAAATCAATAATATTGAAGATACAGCTTAATTAAAGCCTGCAGAAGCAGCCTGCCACAGACGAAATACAAATTAGTTATGGTTTCCAGGCAGGCCACATGTCCTTCAGTGTGTGGTAGGAGGCAGTCACCAATATACAAATATCAATTACCGTGGTTCATGGCAGGCGACCTAGCCGCCACAGTTAGAGTAAAGTGAGGCACTCTTGAATACACAAGTAAAATTAATATAATCATTTAAAATATATAAGTAAATAATAAAGAAGAACTAAATGCAAACGTAAATGTAATCGACTACATATTAAATAACAACAGATATGTAAAAAAGACTGTAACATCTAGTTATGAACAAGAACAAGATAATAGTATAACCACAACAAATTAATTGACTCCAGGAATAAGTGGAGATATTTACATAACTATTAGTAAAACTAAAATAATTGAAATACAAATTATATTCTCTGCAGATTACCTTAATGTCAACGGATCGTGACAAGAGTGATTTCCTCAGCTCTGACTCGACGGGGAACTGATTGAGATAGTTCCTATCGAGTGACCTTGACACTTGACCTGGAATGTCGCTGGTACTCTCATCAATGGAGCATGACCGTACGATGGTCGGAATGTCCACCTCATCGCCAACGGATGCTGTTTTCCCAATCATCTCGACCACTTCGACGGGGGCCACAGTATTGCCCCCTGGTGGCATACTGTGTGTCTTGATGACGCTGACGTGGGACGTATTCGATGACTCCACCTGGTGGAGGAGGGAGGAGATGTCGACGCCGCTCTTCACCAGTTCTACGTAGCTGCCCATGCCATAGACATGGCCCTAGGGGAGACAGCATCAGACTTTTAGCGGCCATATCCTGGGATAAAATCTACTGCACCCCTTAATAACAAATGGTTGCTCTTTCAAATGATGATATTGCCAAATTATAAAAATATTGTGTAGGACCACACGACATAGAACAAATTTGGGATTTTATGGAAACTTCTGATGATGCCTCGATTGGAATTGTTGCTCTAATGTGACGTTAGTTGTCGTTGTGATGTAATCTAGCGCAGCACAGTCACATGGTGTCGTTTAAATAACGCTGAGACAAACGGCAAACATCGGTAAAATTTTCCACAAGTGACATCACTCTGCCCCTCCTGTGCTTCCCCAAAAACAGACTTTTCCAAACGGGACAGCTCCCATTTAATGTCAATTTAAAAACGTTTCATGCCACTTGTAATCTTTGTCGTTGCAGTTATACTGCATAATACATGTGTACATACATACTGTTGTAGTTGTTTGGACAAGTATTATTGTATTATACTGTACTCGTTTATTGAGTGCTTCAGTTGTATTTACCCCAGCCCTTGGGGTACTCAAGTGGTCAACTGCCTAATGGTCAACTGCCCAGTGGTCAACTGCCTAATGGTCAACTGCCCAGTGGTCAACTGCCGTACCTGTTTGAGGACTAGAATGCGGTCAGCTGCTTTGAGATACTGCAGCTGATGAGTGACCAGAATCCTCGGCTTGTCTCGCAGAGTGCCGCATATACACCTGGTGACAAAAGTCAGAACTTCGCAGACAATTCTTACATTTTATACAGTTTATTCATGTAATGTTGTTTAACTACATATAATACAACTCTAATTAGACATGGTGTCATGTGACGTCATGTGAAGGAAGCTTTTTATATCAGAGCGCCCCCTACCTTCAACAATGACCACAGATTTCACGTGCAGCCAAATATTCTGCCAAACCCCGAGCCATATGTACCTAGTGGAATGTTTCAATATCTTGTTCCAAAGTAAGTTCATTTCTTACAACATAACTGTAATTAGTGGTATATTTTTAATTTAAAATTTTGTAGAAATCACCTAAGGTAATATTAAATTTTTGCAGTGATATGGCAGATACACCTGTACATTAAGAGTTGCATACACTGTTAATGTCATTAATCTGGTTATGTGATTAAAATGGTCGATTTGTGATACCTTTTTTACTTTCTTTAGCAAATCAGTAGTTAATAAATTGTAATTACATTTTTAATCAGTTCTATACGAATTGTCATTAATCAACTTTTATCACAAACTCTATTTAATCAACGTTTTAAAAGTACGCTTTAGTTACTCACTGGTTAAACAGGTGGCGCCCCACACTGGCATCGACGGCACTAAGCGGGTCGTCAAGGAGGTAGATGTCTGCGTTGAAGTACACAGCCCGGGCGAGGCTAATTCTCGCCTTCTGCCCTCCGCTCACACTCACTCCACGCTCCCCCACCAAAGTCTGATCGCCATCTGGCATCATCTTCAAGTCCTACACACATGGCATTTTATTGAGAGGGAGACATTGTGACCGCTGGGAGGGCGTAATTTGCATATAGGGACAACCATAAAATAGGGATGCATAACTGTTGACAGGCTCCCACTGTTAGTACGAATTAGGTCCGACCATCTTCCCTGTCTGTAGTAGGTCTACCTTTCATACAATCCACGGTAGCTTAGAGTCTGTTTAGATCAAAAAAATCACTGATACTTACCCCACTTTGTTTATGTAATATGTTAATGCAGAATGAACATAGCAGTTTAGAATCACAATTATCATTCTAATGGATGTATGTGTATATATATATATATATATATATATATATATATATATATATATATATATATATATATATATATATATATATATATATATATATGTATATATATATATATATATATATATATATATATATATATATATATATATATATATATATGTATATATATATATATATATATGTATATATATATGTATATATATATATATATATATATATAGTATATGTATATATATATATATATATATATATATATATATATATAAGGTTAAACGCTGCGTACGGGGACCAGTTATGCATATAGCACCTCGTATGGGAGACCGCTGTTTTAATGTGACTGGAGCCGTTGCATAATTAGTGCATTTTATTTAATGATTATCCTTGTTATTGGAGATAGTTTAGATATAAATGAATTCACTTAGGCAATTATTATAAACTTTATTTTATATTTGGATTGGTTTTGAGCCCATTTATTGCAGACACTTGTATATATTTGTGTGCATATGGGAGAAGTACTTATAGTTTAAAAGTGTTGCTATGTACTGGTTGAGGGGTTAGAGTTCTGTGCTCAGTGTACTATATGCTTGTTTGATATGTACTAATTTTAATAAATATATACACACATTAATAAAACAAATATTTGACGGATCTCCTAGCCATACGTTGCACATTTGTTAAATGCGGCGCTGTCAATTTGTGTATCTGCATATATATTTACATTGTTATTGTTATCGTTGTATTGTGTTTTGGATATACCAGGTCGGCATTAAATATACACTACTGCAAATAAGTATAACTAATAACTAACTTCCGATTACACACCGGTCTCACGTATCTAAGCATATAGGTTTTAAGGAGACCGATTTATATATATAGCTGTATTCGAAAAAGTTTATCACATAATGTAAATATTCCATTTTCATTTGTCATTGCTAAACAAAATTGGTATTAATAATTTAATAATATACTAATACAGCTATATATATATATATATATATATATATATATATATATATATATATATATATAGCTGTATTAGAAAAATGCTGAAAGATACTTTATGTGGTATCAAAATTTGTACGTTTAAAAATATTATTAAAATTAACAGACTTTCCCTTAATTTTTTTTATTAATACCCATTTTTTTAGCAATGACAAATGAAAATGGAATATTTACATTATGTGATAAACTACAATGATTATGAGAATGTAAGTGATGAATAATTAATCAGACATTTGTAAGACCATAAATCACCCATAAACCTTACATTTGTCAAAGCAGCAGCCCTGATGGCTGTCTCGTAGCGTTCTTTGTCAAAAGGTTGACCAAAGAGGATGTTTTGTCGGACGGACGCCGAGAATATCCATGATTCTTGTGATGTGTACGCCACCTTGCCTTCCAACTTCACAGTGCTGCCCTCTCTCAGCGGTAGTTCTCCCAGCAGCGCCATCAGGAGGGAAGACTACAAACCAAAGTTGGTCACATGACAGGAAGTGTGTCACGGTTGTTTGCAAAAGGTTTCTTAATAAAGAATAGAGAGATGTAGAAGGGGGTGATTTATAAAGGGGAGATGTAGAAAGCCCCACCTTGCCTGACCCTACAAATAATGCCCTACCCTTGCCTGACCCTACAAATAATGCCCCAACCTTGCCCGACCCTACACATAATGCCCCAACCTTGCCCGACCCTACAAATAATGCCCCACCTTGCCCGACCCTACAAATAATGCCTCATCTTGCCCGACTCTACAAATAATGTACCACCTTGCCCGAACCTACAAATAATGCCCCAACCTTGCCTGACCCTACAAATAATGCCCCAACCTTGCCTGACCCTACAAATAATGCCCCACCTTGCCCGACCCTACAAATAATGCCCCATCTTGCCCGACTCTACAAATAATGTACCACCTTGCCCGAACCTACAAATAATGCCCCAACCTTGCCTGACCCTACAAATAATGCCCCAACCTTGCCTGACCCTACAAATAATGCCTAAGCCTTGCCCAACCCTACAAATAATGCCCCAACCTTGCCCGACCCTACAAATAATGCCCCAACCTTGCCTGACCCTACAAATAATGCCCCACCTTGCCCGACCCTACAAATAATGCCTCATCTTGCCCGACTCTACAAATAATGTACCACCTTGCCCGAACCTACAAATAATGCCCCACCTTGCCAGACCCTACAAATAATGACCACCTTGCCCGACTCTACAAATAATGCCTCTACAAATAATGCCCCAACTTGCCCGATCCTACAAATAATGTCCCACCTTGCCCGACCCTACAAATAATGTCCCACCTTGCCCGACCCTACAAATAATGTCCCACCTTGCCTGACCCTACAAATAATGTCCCACCTTGCCCGACCCTACAAATAATGTCCTACCTTGCCCGACCCTACAAATAATGTACCACCTTGCCCGATCCTACAAATAATGTCCCACCTTGCCCGACCTTACAAATAATGTACCACCTTGCCCGATCCTACAAATAATGTCCCACCTTGCCCGACCTTACAAATAATGTATCACCTTGCCCGATCCTACAAATAATGTCCCACCTTGCCCGATCCTACAAATAATGTCCCACCTTGCCCGATCCTACAAATAATGTACCACCTTGCCCGATCCTACAAATAATGTCCCACCTTGCCCGACCCTACAAATAATGTCCCACCTTGCCCGACCCTACAAATAATATACCACCTTGCCCGATCCTACAAATAATGTCCCACCTTGCCCGACCCTACAAATAATGTCCCACCTTGCCCGACCCTACAAATACTGTACCACCTTGCCCGATCCTACAAATAATGTCCCACCTTGCCCGACCTTACAAATAATGTACCACCTTGCCCGATCCTACAAATAATGTCCCACCTTGCCCGATCCTACAAATAATGTCCCACCTTGCCCGATCCTAAAAATAATGTACCACCTTGCCCGATCCTACAAATAATGTCCCACCTTGCCCGATCCTACAAATAATGTCCCACCTTGCCCGATCCTACAAATAATGTACCACCTTGCCCAATCCTACAAATAATGTCCCACCTTGCCCGACCCTACAAATAATGCCTCACCTTGCCAGACCCTACAGGCCCAATGACAGCAAGCAGTTCTCTCGGTCGCACTTCAAAGTTGATATTTTCCAGTGTTGGCACGCCCTCTGCCTGCAAACATATAAACTAGCTGCATAAATCAAGTATTCACATTCTCTGAGTAAAACAAAAAACATTTAAATTGTCTGTTTCCTCAGTTCATAATAATAATGTTCTTAACCCTACATATGTTACGACAGTGGGTGCACAAAATCACAGAGTTACAGACTTACAGCGCGTGTAGTTTTTTGCCTGGCATGTTTTAGTACATTGTTTCCTAACATTGCTATTTCATGTTAATTATACTTTGTAACATAATTACAATAAATACACTCATCAACTTTTAAACAAAATGTGTGACACGTTGTGTGAGTGTGTGAGTGTATTCACACCTAATGCAACACAAAATCCACAAGCACTTGATATATTCAAACAGCTCTCATTTAAAACCTTCCAATATAAAGGCATATAAAATGCCCCTAGTGCACAGCAGATGTACTAAAGAATCCAGTTACACAAGTTACAAAAGTATCCAGATGGTGGCGCCACCCACATGGGTTTGTGGCCGCTTCCTCACAGCCCAGGGCTGTTTACTATAAAACCTACCTCTGCTAAATCCCTTATGTGAGGTACGGAAGTTAGCCGAGTCTAACTGGTTTATTGACTTCTCCAGTCCGACTCCCTCACCCGTGAGAACGGCGCAAATACCCGTCCCAATTTGAGGATGGATACACAATTTCTGTGAATCACAGTTTGACCACCATCCACCCAACAGCATAAGCTGCTGAACAGTTTTGTGTATTCGAATATCTGCTTCTACGTCCCAAACACTACGTATTACACGAGCACTGTGTGGCTGAAATCACCCAAAATTATATCACATGACCAGAAGTCGACCACACTCCTTGTAAGCGATTTCATTGGCTGAGCTTTAAAAAGAAGTGTTTTTTAAAGGGAGGCTGGTATTGACACAATCAGTGGCGACCCCTGGCGTACAAAGGTGGAAACAGTGGAAGACGGGTATTTCTGTTTTTGTCTGCCTATATGCATGTATGCACACAAACGTCACACTTAAAATGGTATCTCTAGCAGACACTAGGTGGCACATGTTTCACAAACCACCGCTAACCAGAAATATTGCAAAATTATGACTTTTTAAAGTTTTCGTTTAGGCCATGTCCTACCTCCTTCCATGCTGTACTGGCATTAAGTACAGTGACCTTGGGCTCTGCTTTTGATGTCAAAGTTGAAGGTCGGTTCAAAGAAGCAGACGGCACCAGTTCTTCCAGTAGCAAGAAGTTCTGTTTTTAAAAACCAACATAATTAATAATATTTTTTGGTTTAGCTCATTGTTTTATTCATTGTAATTGTATTAGTTCATATTTGCTTCTGTGGTGATTTTATGAATATGTGCTGATAATAATAATAATAATATTAGTACTGCCATGAAGACAGTCTGTCTTCAAGGTCAATGTGGTACACAATATGACATTGTTCATGTTCAAATTTAACAACCTAAACTGACACATATTAAAAATAACATATTTCTTCAATATGTAGTGGTCTGTTTTTTCTTTTGTGATGATGTAATCTGCAGGATGAAGTGAGTGAGAAAAATGCATTCACGAGTAGCAAAGTTGCACATTTCAATGGTTGTTCCCCGTAATCAAAGTTAATTCTGATTCAGTGTACGTTAATACAACATAAATTTGGAAAGGCAAACAAATAGAATTATGTTGGTGTTAAAACATTTCGCATTTGGTGTGGCGTGTCACATACTGCATGGAGGGACAACGCCACCTATCAGACTTTCTATGAACTACTGCCTCCACTGTGACAGGCGGTGAGATTGATGCCTGTCCCAGCCCACTGTGGGGAGCCACTGTTGTAACCAAAGCACCACCTGGTGCCACCGTACGTTACTACTTCCAACTACTAACAATAAAACAAGGCATATACGATCATTTCTTGTGCCAAATGCTAATATCTGCACATTAAATATGTCATTTAAATTACACTGAGTAAGTTACATGAGAGTGATGTTATTACATTTAAATGAGCAAGAAACTGAAATATCTCTCCCAAAACCCGCATACAACAAAAGACAATTTAATCATGAGTACAGTAGTGCTTGTTAAATATAACCATGGATACCTGTAGCCTCCTAGTGGTCGTGAATAACTCTCCGATGTTACGGACTGCGACCGGCATCTTTCTAACGACAGCCAGGGAGAGTGTATTGAGCAGGACCATTACAGGAAAGATGGTCGCCGGTGTTAAAGGGCCGTTGCCAATGAGCACCGTTGCTATGACAACGACAAAGATAATGAAATGTTCTCCGAAGGTGGAAAACACCAAGATGCCGATGAAGCGATTTCGAGCCTTGATCAGGGAAATCTCCATTCTGGAGGAGGAAAAATTGTACATCATGTCAGTGTTTATGGTTCGTTACCATGGAAACTGTCGAGGCTGGAACAGCTGTAGCAGTTGGCACTGAGGAATGCACGAGGAACTGACATGCCACCTGGTGGTTGATCAGTGAGGCGCATCAGTCACACATGGGCGAGCAGAGAGTTGATGTCATGACCTTGGTAGTAGGCCTGACATCAACAACAGCAGGAGGTGACAAACAACACAAAGTTGTCATCAGCTGTCACGTATGTGACACAAGTAGATTCGCATTTTTACCTGTTCTTGAGATGGCGTATGTACACAATGTACAATATTTACATACTTGATAAATCTTTGATGTGTCACTTTGATGATACTTTGTATGTTATTCAATAAATTTCACTTTTGCAACTTTACTACCCGTCCAAATTCTTCTTTCACGCTGTCATTCCATATCAGCTTTAATTTTCCTTTTTAATCTTTCTCTTTAATCTTCCTCCTTAACCTTCCTCTTTAATCTGCTTCTTTAATCTTCCTCTTTAATATTCCTCTTTAATCTTCTTCCTTAATCTTCCTCTTTAATCTTCCTCTTTAATCTTCCTCCTTAATCTTCCTGTTTAATATTCTTCCTTAATCTTCCTCTTTAATCTTTCTCTTTAATCTTCCTCTCTAATATTCCTCTTTAATCTTCCTCCTTAATATTCCTCTTCAATCTTCCTCCTTAATCTTCCTCTTCGTTGTTTGCCATTCGTTCCCACTTCCCACCCGTCATGGCTTCTGTCTTCACTCCCGCTCTCTCCAGGCCGATCTACTCCCTAAATTCCCTCGTCTTCCTTCTATCCTGATCGTAGTGATCGGGTTTCTTGGTTCATTGTTAATTAGTAAATGTTTTATGTCTCAAGATGTTATCTTAGAATTGGCTTTGAGCAGGAAAAAACAACCCAACTGAGTAGCTGCCATTGCCAGCCTTTCTTCACCCGCTGTGGAAACGTGAGCACAATGGCAGTGCCAACTCACTTATGATCCCGGAAGTGACAACATTACCAAGTGCTGGAAAAACCAAAGATCTGAAGAAAACTATTAATCACACTTGACAATCTGCCAACCAACCACCGACCGACCGACCGACCGACCGACCGACCGACCGACCGACCGACCACGACGACGACCACGACGACACGACACAGCCAACATGACACACCGAACCACGACGAGACAACAACCAACCGACCACCACACCACCCACCACCCAACCACCAACCAACCACCAACCACCACCCCCACCAACCAACCAACACCAACCAACCACCATCCATCCATCATCAACCAACCAACCAAACAACCAAACAACCAAACAACCAAACAACCAAACAACCAACCAACCAACCAACCAACCAACCAACCAACCAACCAACCAACCAACCAACCAACCAACCAACCAACCAACCAACCAACCAACCAACCAACCAACCAACCAACCAACCACCCAACCACCCAACCACCCAACCAACCAACCAACCACCCAACCAACCAACCATCCATCCATCCATCCATCCATCCAACCAACCAACCAAACAACCAAACAACCAAACAACCAAACAACCAAACAACCAAACATGATACTTAACTAATACCAGTCTGAAGCTAATCAGAATTAGACCTGACCTACACTGACAACATGTCCAAATATGGACAAGGGCAACACTGAAACAAAAACCTAGATGCTGCCACTAAACACCATCCAGTGGGTTTTGTCTGGCCCCACCAAAAAATGAACACCCACCTTAATTCCATCAGCAACGACCTTTGACCTGGATCTAAACTGATTTAGTTGAGTGACTATGTAAACTTACCTGAATTCGATCGATGGCAACTTTCATTTCAAACCCAAACTGTATCGCCATGGGAACGAAGAGGTTGAGTATGAGACGAAGGACGTTGTACAGACCAATGACAACAAACACAGTGCTGGCTGTGAGCACGCCGCGCAGGTACACAACGTATGTGACCAAAGTGAGGAACACCATCAGCTTGGCCGAGCTAAAGAACGGCGCCATGATGGAGGCGCGCAGGTACGCGGACCTATAGATCTCATGAACCTCCTTGCTGAAACAACACAATGGGCACATGCGTGGCGGGGTTAAAGGTCAACGCTGAAAGCGAGGTCATGATTATTTTACTTTTAGTGGTGGTTAGGTGTTACTCCCTCTGTCTGTAATTCTTCCTCCATCGTCCTATCATGCCTTGTACTCCCTGCTTCCCTCCCTACCTCAATCTTTCCCCTCTCTTTCTTTGGTTTTGTTCCATCTCACCTTTCCCCCACTTTCATTCTCTCAATATTTTCCTCCCCTTTCCCTCCATCTCCCCCTAACTTGCTATCCTCCTTCCTGCCTTACCTTTCTCTCTATTTGCTACCTACCCATCCCTTTTCTCTTCCCTCCATTCCCTCTTTCCACTCTTCCAATTTCTCCCTCTTTTCATCCCTTTCATTTATTCACATCCCTCCCCTCTCCCCCGATTCTCCCCTCTTTTATCCTCCACCTCTCCCCTGTTTCCTCTCCCTTCTCCCCTGTCTCTCATCTCTCCTCTTCCCTGTCTCCTCGCCCCTCTCTGTCTCCCCCCCTCTTCTCCCTTCTCCCGTCTATTCTCTCCCCTCCCTCTCCTCTCATAAATATATTTTAGCCAACATTTATGTAACAAAATTACAAATATTTAATGAATTTTTAAAATTCTGTAGAACAAACACAAGAAATATAGGATCAGAAAAAAGATAATCCATACTTTATTTACCAAAAATAAAACATGGATTAAGAATAAAGCAGCACCATAAGCATCATATTAGGATTATCCAATGCTAAGCATCATGAATATGTACAATGCAACTCAATATGTACAATACAACTCAGTATATATATATATATATATATATATATATATATATATATATATATATATATATATATACAATATAATTTTGTATGTACAATACAACTCAGTTATACAACTCAGTATATACAATATAACTCAGTATATATGTATGTACAATATAATTCTGTATGTATAATACAACTCACTATATACAATATAATTTAGTATGTACAACATAATTGAGTACGTACAATATAAATCAGGTCACACAATATAATTTACTTATCATGTGAACAACAGTTAATATAATCCTTATTATAGGTTACAAAATAAAAGTAAACTTGTCCCAGGTGACAACTGAAAATCATGAAATACAAGGAAAGTTAACTGTAATTCTGGTGTTTAGATATTCAATAATGTAACTTTTTGTGTGATTTCAACTATAAGTAAAATAGAACTCGGCTTGAAAAAAGTACAAGTGTAAATTAAAGTTAGGCGTTTCATGTCGGTTTCTTAAAAGATGGCTTTTCGATAGCGACTAGTTATATACATAATATATAGCGAGTATGTAGCGAATTATATACATAAATAGGTCATAGAGGAGTCTCCTCAGTCATGACCCTGTGTTTTATTATTGTCAAATGTATACATTATGTGCTGTGATTTGTTATTTGTATTGTTCTGAGTTGTTGCCATGGATGTATTGTATATGTGTACTGCTTGAAATACTGATCAAATAAAAATATTCTTCTTTTTCATGTCAGAATTAAAAACAATAACTAAATAATCACATGACGCTATTGTACGGTGACAGGTGATAACTAATTAATGACACTACATCACACGGCTCTGTTGACATGTCTACTCTCCATACTGATATATCTGTATAGTAAAAATTAGTCACACAATGTAATTACACATTAATCTGGGGTGATATATATTACATATTACAGGTCACAATCATTTGGTTCTTCAGATTATACTTTAAATAAACAATTAAAAGTAGTTTAGCACGTTAGATAGTTGGCTAAGCACGGCAAACAGAACTTGACTAAAATAAAATAAGTTACCTCCGAGTGGAGTAAGGAAGCCGGTTCTTACCGGCGTGACTCTTTGACTAGTGCAGCAAACAGGTTCTCCCAACAGTACATCTTGATCACCCTCATCCCCCCCAGGATCTCACTCATCAGGCGAACTCGTTCGTCTGTCTGCTTGGCGATCTTCCACCTGCCAAATCCATATTTTAGCACAACCCATTTTTTGCAGATTATTACTGCTGACATTGGTGCACATGCGCTCATGCACACACGCACACACCATGAACGCACCCCACACACACACATGCATGCACGCACCCCACACACACACACACACACACACACACACACACACACACACACACACACACACACACACACACACACACACACACACACACACACACACACACACACACACACACACACACACACACACACACACACACACACACACACACACACACACACACACAAACACACCCACATTCATACATTTTTCATGCATTGACAATGTATGATTTTACGGTGCAGAAACCTGGGCACTGACCACCCAAGCAAAGAACAAGCTGGCAGCCACATACACAGATGGAGGCGTCTGTCAAACATGACACAGTGGGACAGAAACAAACATCTGGGTAAGAGAAAAGACAAAGGTGACAGACTTGATGGAACAGGTCAGAAGATGGAAGTGGACCCATAACTGATGGACACCGCGTATCACCACCTGGAAACCCTATGAAAGGAAAATACCTAGAGGAAGACCGGCGAGACATTGGAGAGATGAACTAGACGACTACTGGACCTGGCAGAGGATAGTGCAAGGCAGGCAGATGTGGAAGCAGCATGCTGAGGCCTTCACCCAACCACGGAACACTACGGCTGCACAATGATGATGATTATAAAGACCTTCTTTCTCTGTGTGTCGTCACCGTCTACCACCTCCACCTCAACTATAGCTGTCCAGAATAGTAATTGTACACGTTTGTCACTTCCAGGTGGAACATATCTTTACCAAGTAGACACCACAGTCACACAAACATCAAAATGAACACAACTTGCTTTAGAAAATCAATAGTTTTGAAGATATAGCTTAAATCGTCAGGCAGGGCACTGTGAAGTGTAACAGAGATCTACTGGGTGACTGATCCAACCCCTAGTACAGTAACCACAGCAATTAGTCACAGTGCACCTATCAAGATATCAGATAAGATATAGTCACAGTGCACCTATCAAGATATAAGATAAGATATAGTCACAGTGCACTATAATTCCAGCTACTCCTTTTTTGTAGTTAAATTTAGAGTGGCTGTATTTAAGTCCTGCCTCCAGTAACCAATACGGGGGTCACCAGGTAAGTTCAGTGACCACAATGTGGGTCACAGACAAAACGGTCAACAATCGCTGTCTGTGGGAAGTTTCTTCCGCCTATTTCTTTCTCTTTATTCATCTACATAAATAATACCGCCACCATTATGTAACCATATCAATCTTTCAGGACCAGGCAGTCACGCTGTCCACTGCTTAGTGAGCATGACTACGTGACCGCGTGACCACATGACCACATGACCACATGACTACATGACTACATGACTACATGACTACATGACTATGTGACCACATGCAGTCACATGACTGTGTGTGACTGTGAGTGGGCAGATGTGCTTTGTATATTTATAATAACTTTAACTGGACTGAAATGCTTCTATTACCGTATTATACCTCATTGACGCCCACAGCCACTTGTGTATTTTACTGCCTCATCAGGACAAACACAACACATTTGATGGATTTAAGCAACTGGATTTGACTAGAAGCACAGTTTAAATTGTCATTCGTGTCACAATTTCCAGATGAATCATACGGGGTTTGTCAGGTGTCAACCAAC